>JBCAUI010095545.1:0-34583 GCA_038406195.1 Haplosyllis anthogorgicola
TCATGCAGTTTTTCCCAATTTTTGGGTGAAAAGAGGTGAAAATTGGGTTGGCGCCCCCCCCCCCCACGGGCCGGGCGCCCCCCCACCCTACGGGAAATCCTGGATCCGCCAATGCCATGTAATTATGCCAAAACACAGTTTTGGTGGATTAAGCAGACAATTGATTCTAACAACTGTGCTGTGTAGGTACTCGAGTTATTCAGTCATACTATCCTAAAATCAGTCTATCATGTTTTTGGAAGCGTGAGTTGGATGGCAGTTGGCAGCACAGGGAAGTAAATTCTCTAATATTGCTCTGTGCTGACAGGTTGTTAGTTACGATTCCATTCTTAGTCCAAAGATAAACTAGCATTCCTTAATTAATGCTTTGCTTAATCAACGCTAAACAAGTACAGGTCTGTGATGGTAAACCTAAAACTTTGGCAGTCGGCAAAATTTAGATTGCTTACGTAACTTATTGTTTTTACAAATCTCTGCGCAACTATCCAATTGAAAGATACAAAATAATGAGACGGGAAGTATGTGCAGAATCAGCACTTCGTTTTGAAGAGTTCCCGGGCTCTCTGCATGTTTGGCTGAGTAATGTGGAACTTAGCAAAACGTGCATACAAACATGTGATATGTGAAAATAACAAGATGCCAGAAATTTGAGGAATACCTGAGATCAAATTAATCACAGGTCCTGCATGTCCCCTTTAAGAGTAAACAAAACCGGCTTCATGCACAAAGAAACGTTTCATTGATTACTAAGCTCTCATTGATTAGCATAACACTTCATGGAAATCCACACACCATGCAGATTCACATGACGATTTCTATCGGGAACAGTCATTTATGTGACAACCAACTGGCTTCATATCATCTGAACGGACACATCTATCTTTTAGTTAATGCAATGTATATACAGCTGTCATGTTTCAAAGATATTTTGATCGAAATAAATTAATTCGCTTGAGACCAACTTTTGACTGTTATCACAGGAAATCAGAGAGACCTGACAACAATAGAAATTCACGCTGCTTATGTTCTCAAGAAAATAATAACATCAAGCTACACACGTCCATTTCGTGCAGAGGAAAGAATGTTCAGATCAACATGTTTTAAATGGTATATACTCATGGTAATACAAAAGATGACGCAGAGGACAGACTATTTAAATAAACAGAAGAAATGTTTCATCATGTTTCATTCATAAACATGCATATGTTATAAATATAAAACATTGCTGGCCTATTGAATGAATTACTATGTTGATTACTAGGTTGCTGACCTCTGGCTGCTCTGTGCTGACAGGTTGTTAGTTAAGATTCCATTCTTAGTCCAAAGATAAACTAGCATTCCTTAATTAATGGTTTGGGCAGAAACTTGATTACAATGTAGAGGTGCAGAGAGATATGCAAGAATGAAAGCAGAGCCAGGTGACTCAATGAAAGCAGAGCCAAGTGATACAAAAGGTGATTATGTTCTGAGGAAACTAATCTATTTCCATCAAAAACCTGATAATGACCCGATTAATACTTATATCAAAGTCCTGTAACTTTTGAATAATATTCCCGTGTTCTTGATTTTTTTACTGTTCATCCCTCATGTCTCAGTTGGCAATTAGATGGATAATGTTGTTCGTTTTATAAAGGTAAAATTAATCCTTCCTCTGTGGAATACAATACCACCTATCGATGCATAGCCCGAAACTTATGAAACTAGTCAAAATGGTCGAAAGATATTGTCCCAAACAAAACATAAATACAAGCAAAAGAAAATTTGTTATTATAGTTTTCAGATTAAGTGGTTGATGTTTTATTCGACTAAAACCGATCGTAGAAAACAATAAATAAGATAATACGGACTTTAGTGTTGACGGATAACATAAATAAATAATAAAAATAAACCCTTCTTAGAAAGAAGACATTTCAACATTTTTGCGATGCATGGAAGAAAGTGAAATGGAATGAAGCAATAGATTTTTGCCGTCAGCACTGTACATCATTTCTATCTTCTGTGGTTGATTTTGATATGTGATGTAAACGGATCACAATTATCATATGAAATCTATTAAACTTTAACGGAATTTACACCTTGTTTTAAATTCTACGATTTTTCTTATTTCAGAGCCACCGTTACGAAGATATCCAATGGCTAGGGGCAAACTGGTGAGTAGTTCATCTCTTACAAAGGGCATACAGAGACAATGGCTTTATATTTTTGTATTACATAATGTTTCCGTGAACATCAAAGTCAAACATTGACATTCTCAAAGCAGCAAACATGTTTAAATGATTTAAAGGTGGTCCATTCCAATTAGTTCAATGGATAAGTGCATAAGCTTACGACTGTAAAAGTGATGGACGTACAAATGCTAAGAATTATAACCATCTAACTTTATCTTTAAATTAAAATTCAGCTTCGAACAGTATGAATCAGTCATTCAAGAGTTATCTTTGTTCCCAAAGTAAATACATAAACTTTTCAGTAGAATACCAGTTCCATAATCAGCCTGGAGTTCATTCTCAGGCTACAAGACAGGATCCATGTCCGGAGATGACTGTGTTAAATTAATGGAAATGCAATCCAATTTTAAGCAATCCGTAAGGACCATTTATGGTAACCGGGCCCCTTCCTGTGTTTAGCAGGCCGTCACCTACATTTCTCTTTGTGATTAGTTTTTAAGCATTTAACAAACATATCTTTGTATTGAAGTACATTAAAGAAAGATGAGCTGGGCTTCTAGTGAAAGGTGACATCAGAATGTAGCAAAAATTGAAACGGTTAAATGTTTAAGCACACAGTAGAGTCCTCAGACAACCTCCTGTATACCCCGACAGTGATGGGTAGACAAATCATTAGTACTGATAAAAACAGAACCAATACTCTGAGCAGGACTCATCTCAGCAGGTGATAAAAACACCGGCTATACATCTATAATTAACATTAGGTTTTTTGGCTCTACGTCTGAGACCAGACTGATGAGGTGCACAAACCCAACGTTATGCTAGTAAACAGCATGAGCTCTGAAGCAAGACTGTGGGTGCGGATGCGGGTGCGGGTGCGGGTGCGGGTGCGGGTGCAGGTCCTCAATACCAGGACTTGAGGTGTCAACCGTTTTGTGTCAAGGAAATGGCAATAGAAGGATCTTCCTTGTGAACCCCTTTTTATAGTTGAGATTGAGAGGTTAAGAACTGCAATACTACAGAAACATTCAAATTTCAGGCAATGGGGACCTCAAGAAGGTCTGCCTGTCATACAAGGATAGCAAGCCGTTTTGGTTTAAAAAAAAGAATAAAAAAAGGGGGAAAACAGTTTTCAGTTGTGTTCCTTCCAATGTGAAATAGTTGTATTTTAATTTAGCAATGCATTCTTGTGCAAAGTAATAATGTAAACCAAAAAGGTGGTACCAGTGGTATCATGATACACAAACGAAAATGGCTCTTACAAACTGTTCCGTGGGTATTACTTCAGTAGGAAAACATAGACAACATCATAGTCGAGGTTAGTGATTTATGCGAGTACAGGAATACTTAGCATTTCAAGGATAATATTATACGTTACATAACATGAAAGTAACTGCATACTGGTTGATTGTTTTAGGTTTTCAATGTTCCAACCTTTCAGAATATTAACGCTAAATACATTGTCACATTAATGTTACGAAATATAAGGCAGTAACTGCAATAATGCGTCTTTTTTGCTGACGAATTACTGCGAAAATAGACGACGAGAACCCAAATCTAATATTCTATCACATGTGTTAAACAGCCCAGGATTTGTTGTTCACAATTGTTGTTTACAATTGTATGCTGTGCTTGTGTAGACTAAACAACACAATGTGAATTTATACTGAAAACTCATCATTTGTTGAAATGACCATTTTGATTCCTCTTGAAATCTTAATGCTTGCGGTAAAAAGTCGAAAACAACGTTTCTGGAACATGCTCACAAAATCCCAAACATGAAGGCTTCCTATTAGGTTTGAATTATCAAGACAAACTCAAAAGCCCCTAAATTAAGAAATTCACCTTTATATGTCCTGTCAGTTATTTCAAGAGTTTATTTTAGCAGACTAGGGATTGTTTACTCTATTTAATTTTTAACTGAATTAATCGTATGTTATCTGTTTCCAGGGCGACGACACGGACGTAGTGGTGATCACTTCACAGAGGAAGGTCAGAAGCTACGGTAAGTGGAACTTTATTATCCCATTGATAGAGGGTGGGTTACGGTAGGGAAGGGTAATATTGCAGGACGAGAGTGGGAAAAGTCGGGGATGAGTCTTGGGGGATAAGGGCCATGCAGGATACAGTAGATATCCTTAGTCGCGAAGAATTGAGCCATTTTCTCCTAATTTTTTATCATTATCCTTTTTTAACCATTTCAGATGACGGCCCCATTGATTTCTCGACGGCGGCCTCCAAGGCGCAGCGGATCACGTCCCACACTGCGGACGACCTGGATACCATCCAGTCCAAGAGCAAGAGACAAGATCAGGCCCTGCTGAGTGACATCTCCAACAGACTGGTAGGTCAAACAGGGGTACGGGTGGGGTGTATGCAGGAGATACAAGGATGACTGGCCGTAAAGTCAGGTTAGGGTAGGGTATGGTCACCGTTCAAGGCTAGGACGGGATGCGGGATCAAGCAACTTTCGATGGGTATGATAGGAGAATGCGAGGGTTTAATATAAGAACCATTGGTTAGTGGAAACAAAGGTGTGGTAGGGTCCGGTAAGGTTTTCTCTGCAGAGGGAGGAAAGGAAGAAAGGAAGTGGGAAAAGGTGGGAATGTGATTCAATCCAATGGCAAAACAGGAAATCGTGGGTATATCTGTCGTATCTTTCTAGTGCAATGAAGGACTGACTTTATGGGCTACCAAATGGGTAGGGTTGAGTTTGAACTAATTATAAAGGAATGAGGGGTCGGGCGAGTTTTACTTTGGGGTGAGTTGGGAGTAGGAAGGGGACAGAAAGACAAGTCGTCGGATTTTCCAATCCATGTGCAAAAGACTGAAACACTAACACATTTTCACTACGGGGGGGGGGGGGTCAACACTTAACTTTGTCGAAAAGTGGACGGAGGATGTAAGGAGAAATTGAGAATGAAATAAGTTTAGGGTGGAACGGGGCTAGTTGGTGCAAAAGAGGACGGAAAGTAGAAATATTTTGTGTTAACTAATGAAATTTATGTAAGAAAATTTGATGGCGTCCTAAGTGTGTAACAATTTTTAAGATTTGTTCTTGCAATATTTCTTTGAACCACGTAATTTTTATTCTTTGTCTTGCATTTCAAAAACCGTGCTAACATGGCTCATTATTATCATGAGGATGTCATGCTGTATCGATCGGGAAATTATGTAGTATTTTTGTTGTTAGATATTAGATATGTTTTGGCTCAAGTTTAATATTCAATTTTCTTACACTTTAAACTGTGACCTTCAAATGCAATTTACCACATTGAGAAAGCTTCAGAAATATTTTTGAGTCAACCACTGAATTTATTTACTTGGCTATTTTCAAATTCTGTTGATAACTGTTGTGATGCTAACTTCTTTCATTTTATTATAGACTTAACACATTGGATAATGAGGACGCACAAAAAGTATTTTAATCATGTTTCCTTCTTAACTGTTGTAATTAACCAAATTGAAAAAGTTCAAGTGGTGTTCATAAAAAGTACGAGATTCTAAATAACAAATGTGCCATTCATACTTGCTTGCAATTTTGATGGATAACACCAAAGCCAAAACAAAATGAAGACGTTTAAATTAAAATATCGTGCTAATACTTTCATACGTTCAAAAAGATGACGAAAAATGTGTGTGCTTTTTGTAGAAAATCAATTTGGCAAGTAAAAAATATACACATTTCAAGCCGTTTTCCAGGTTTTTAGCTAATCTAACACAGAACTCAGAATAGATCTATTTGGTAATTTTGACATCTAGTTTCCTTCAATGTAATGAACACCACTGGGCGCCACTCTTTATTCACAGTATAAGATGGAATTCGACAACGTTAAGCCTGGCCACGACGTCGCCGTCATGACTGGCTTCCGGCGCCCACTATACGGACGACGCCACCCGCGCAAAGACAAGGGCGCCGCCAGGATCATGCGTATGAAACACAAGGAGTACCAGGAAGTGGACAAGCTGCGTAACCCGAAGGATTACTTCCGGGAAATGAAGAAAGCGCGATCAGAAGAACCGGCACCAGTCGTGTACAAGAAGAAAGAAGGCGCAAAAATTCAAATCGATGTGGAGCCTATTTTTCAAGCAAATCCGATTCAAACGTACATCAAAGAGATGGAACAGGACAGGAAGGACCGAGACCGCCGCCATGTTGATGATGACATGAAACTGCAACGGTACATCGAAAGTCATCGCGAACTCGGCATATCGCCAGATGCATTCGAAGCGCGCAAAATTATCGATGACATCTGCCACGGCGAAAAACTACCAAGAGTAAAGTCAATAACAACAACGACGAAGACGACAACATCAGAAGTTCCAGAGCCACTCGAACCGTTCGTTGTTGAAGACTACGAGTGTACCAAGAAGTCGTCCTCCTCTTCCGCTAAAGATGAAGCCATCTCGTCCAAGTCCAAGTCTGCTCTCGAGGAACTCGATCCGGGGCTGAAGAAGAAAATCAGGCAGAGCAAAGATGAACTCGCTGATCTGGAGTATGATTTGACACACAGACCACCGAGCTTCCATCTCCGCGGAGGAGGAGGAGTCAGCATTAAGCATGACGACATATCTGGCGGAAGTGGCTCCAGGAGATTCAGTGAATGGGACGAACCTGACTTTTATGAACTGGTGGACTCTGCCCGTAATTCTGCCGCTGCTGACGAGGGTGACTATTACGGAGGCGACTACCCAGTGTGGGCAGTCAAATATCCGGAAGAAGAGGTAAACTTACCCTAGTTGATACTGACCCGTCTGCCCGCTGCCGGCTTCCACTAGCTGCTGTTGTGTGATATCCTTCCCAGAATGCTGTGCAAACGGAATGGTTCTACTTCCTGTCTGGGTGACCTCGTTTTCATACACGTTGTAGGGCGTCACAACTGTTTATTATCTCGACACTATTTTCTTCTTGCTGTCTGATGATTATATAGTTAAACTTGGTCATGTCAAGTGACGCCATCTTGAAATTAGGTACTATACCATCTAGTGGGTTTTTGTGTTTGGTAATTTTAACATTGTCAATTTAGAATATCAATATGTGTCAGTTTAGTCAACAACAGTTTGTCGTATACCGCTCTGTTTTTAAAAAGAACATAATCTTTGTCTTAGAAATTGAGCATTTTGGCTTATTTGGCACTGATATATTTCCCAAACAATTCCTTATTGTGCGTTCATCTGTCTGTCTTTCCAAATCTGATTAACAAAGACAGATTGTTCTTGGCTGAACACAGGTCTATGCATGTCCAGAGCCTGTAGCTCTTTTGTTCACCATTACATTGGCAAAGGGTTCTTTCTAGGTCATTTAGGGATCGAATAGGAAAGGAAGGACGACGAAACTCTGCGCACACACCTATTAATGAATGAAACTTACTCATACAGTAAAAAAGGTTGCCAATGCAGTAGTGAGACTAACTTGTGATTTTCTTTTCTCTCTATTTTCTATTGTGGTGTTGGTTGGTGTGATTGTGATGTGGTGTAACACGTACACGCAGGCCTACTTCCAGTCCCCCTTGATCGTCCCCAACCGTCACGTGCGCATACTTCCGGTCAGCTGGGCACCACATAAACCAATCGTGTTGACTGATTTCGTACAGCGCCCCCACCGGCGAGCCCGGGCAAGCAGCCTTCCGCCAGGACTAGAGAGACCCACATCTGTCTCTGTAGATATAGAGGATCCTGAGGTGACGAGAGCCTTTAGCCTGGGAGTGGACCTTCCTAGATACAAGGTAGAAAGAACAAGATGTCAACTTTTATTGAAAAAAAAATCCACCATAACATGTGCCCTTGAAAGATTCAAATTATTGTTTGGGTATATCATTAGTGTTAAACGTTTTCGAAGTGGTTGAGGTACAGACGCTCAGAATTATTGCACATGAACACGCGTCTTTGACATTTTTGACCACGAAAAGTTACAAAGTTCAACTGCTAACTTACGAATAAGGACTTTCCCTAGACAGTTTCAGTCAAGAACAACACAGGTTAAGAAATTGCAAGTCATTTGGAAAATGCTGTAAAATCGAAAATTGAAACTATTTGAAGAGAATCTGAAAAGTCTTTTAAAAATCTAAATTTAGAGTAAGAATTAAATATAAATGTACATTTAACCAGCTTGGCATGTATAGGTTGTTCTGGCACGGTGTACATGTACGTACCTTGTTAAAATCATGATGTTAAATTCTGATTGCAAATTAAATAAAAATAAAGAACATTGTTGTACAAAAGCATCAGAATTTTACCATGATTCTGTCCTGCTTTGCTATTACAGCTTATTGCTTAGTATCCGACTGTTGCATGGCTACCATTGTTACATGCTCTACTAATTATTATTAGTAAAATAATGATATAACGCAAATCATCATCATCATTATTAAGTTAAAGTCACAATTTAGAAATAGAAATATTTTTCACGTATCTTATATTATGGTATAGTTTACTTTCATATGTGCACTGTAATTTTTGAAACAAAAGATAGTTCTGGAACAAAATATTTCTTGAAGTGTCATTTTTCTGGAATGGAAGAGGTGGACCTGACACACTGGCAATTTATATTACTAAAGACAAACTTGAAATATGAAATGAATCTGGAACATTAAAAAGATGGGACACTGAGGAGCACAGTTCCAGCATGACCTTTATGCACTATTTTCTCTTCAGGCTAGTTAAGGCTTTCTGATGCTTCCTTTGACCTACTTCTCCTTCCTCCTATTGGTTCAGTGACCACAATTTACTGTTCACCTATTGGTTGACTGTGTATTCCTCCACCAATGGGCACTTGTTAAATGAGCCTTTGAATCCATTTCATGGTAGGTACAACTGGTGTGGAAAGCTTACGGTAAAAGTCCTTAATAAATTGTGCAAATAACATAAAGAGACCATTCTGTAACTCACATAATCATACAAGAAATCAATCCAAATCATTACTTGTGTTAAATTATTGGCACAGACTTGAAATAAGGACTTTTCCCGTTTAAATCTTGGTCCCCGCTGTTTGCATTTTACACACATTCCATGACTGGGTTCATATTACGACAAATTTGCCAAGTAGGTGATACTAACCCATGTTTATTTAGTTGCATCTTTGCATGTTGTGAAGAAAGTTTCTTCTCAGCTAAGTTACTTTAATACTAACTCTAATCCAGTTTCGGCAAAATGACCGAATCTTTGCTGAGATAGGATAATCTTTCTTTCGGTGGCTATGGCAGGCTCACAATAATGTTCAACATTATTCACTCAAATTTACCTTTTCCGCTTTTAAGTTTCATTTTGCACTCCAAATCACTTTGGCACAAAATAGTCCAGACAGCTGTCATGTTTATCTATCAAATGGAAATTAACGGCAAAGTGATTCAGTAGACCTGATAATAATATTGGTAAAGCAATGTGATCTGAAAATGTTCTCCTTATTCGGAAAAAATCTACAAAAGATCGAAAGCAACAACCTTAGTTATTGTTCCATTTGATAGAGAAGCAACCAAAAGGGCTGTCTAGTTTCATTTAACACATAAAAAGCCGTGTTTGTAGCCACCTTATTTGCAGTATTTTTTTCTTTTGTTTCTTCCCTAAAGCGGTACAGTTACACCCCCGAGTTGTACCACACGTCCGACGGACACCGCTACAGCCCGTCACAGGACATGTCCGTCCGTCAGGCCAAGAGACACCTTTATAAACTAGAGGTGAGTAGCCAGACTTTTTGACCCAACCATGGCCTATTCGTTCCAATTTTTCCAAGTTTAGAGTTTTCTCAAATTCAGAAAAGGTGGTGAGAAGGTTTCTTTTGATGCTCAGGTCACCATCACAAACCCTGTGGCAACGGCCGTATTTTTTTTTAAGAAGCCGGGGCCTCATTTTGTTGATTCTCACTTGAGGTTTTTCCGAATTATTTTTCCTGCTACAAATGGCAGATTAGAAAAAGCCTAGATTTGTACTTGGGTAATCAAAAGAAAGCGAACTTTTAATTGATGGCCTAGCTTGTTTGAATTTGAGAAAAACCTAACTGAGAGGATCAGAAATAATTTTTCCGACTTCCTCTGAATTTCTTTACCACCAGTTTTTAAGAATATTTGCACTCATTCACTCGTCCCCACAATTTCCATAGTGACTTTTCAGCCTGTGGCCATATACTTGTCAAGGACATGTAATGAAAGTATAAAAAAGAAAATAGAAAATATATAGAATTGTAGAAACATTAAGTAGCTGGAGGCATTAGTCTTCCTTATTATTGTTTTGTGTAAGTTTTGTCGTAAATGTTGAAAGCTCCATGGAACAGAGAGAAGGTGGTATTTATAGCCAATAAAAGACACACGTTGTGAAAAGAGGTAACAAAAATGAGTAACCAAATGCAAATATTCTTTAATTATTTTAAAAAATATTCTTTGATTTTATTTGATTCACAAAATCATTAAAAGGTGGCCAATCAATGAATGGTATAACTCATGCCATTTATATTACATTGCTTATCACTTCTTTTTTGGTCAAGTCTTTTCCCATTTCCTTTCAATTAGTAGTCACGTCTACTAGCTTTATGCGTCTGTGTGTCTCTCTGTTAGATTTGCCTATCTATACCGCTTCTCTTCTAAGAGACCAGATGATCTGCAAGGTATGCAGACATTAGACAGATGTTAGACGCAGCGTTCATCTAGTTAGACGTAGCAGCTTACTAGCGTTCAGTTAAAGCAGCTTCAGAGGCTGATTGAGTATAAATAGCAAGCCAGTTACCATGACAACGTGATCCAGCAGCAATGAGTTGTAGAAGATCAGAAACTAGTACCATCTCTTGCCTTAAGCTCCCTATCCCCATCCTGTACATGCAGTCTGTACATCCATTACTAATCCACTTTCTCGTTGCTCTCTCACTGAACGCTAGTTAGTCCTTGGTTAGTTCCATAAGTTAGATCTGTATCTGATTCAGTCTGGGAGACCATCCATAGGTTCAGGTGTACATTTTTTTCTAGTGACAACTTATGTACCTGCATATTTATTTCATCTTGTCGAGATCCCTCTCTTTTATCCAAACAGATGAGATCAGTGTTGATTAAAATTTCACCAAATATGAAATTCTAAAAGAAAATCATTGGATAAAATTACAGCTTAATACAAAATTCTAAATTCTCCAATTGAAAATAGCCGAACACGGGGACTATGTCATTTTAAAAATGAATCTCGAAACATCTAAGTTACAAGATATTCAATTACCATGATCATATGGTCTCAATCACGGTTTCCTAGACTGTTACTCGTCAAACTTGTACAAACTCAACCAGCAAGTGAAAAAAAATCCAACACCCTCTCCACCCGCCATCTTCAGCCCTGTAATCACGCATACACAGCTCCAGCAGCAGTAGGTCTGATCCCCGAACCCCCCTTCTTCTGCTCTCCCTCTACCACCACAGCATACTGCCAGGTCTCGCTCTCTCTCATTCCATAGACTCACGGACTGACTGACTGCGGGTTGGGGTTGTGCGAGGGGCCACCGTCAGTATCACCAGTACCACCACTAGTAGTACCGCTCTTAAGAACTAAAGGGATACACAACCATATAGAACTATGATTACGATTAATCGCGTCACCAGTTATCACTCTGCTGGTTCTTCTTCACAGAGGGAGCTTGGTTTGGATGTGTTCCCTGGAGCAGAGGTGGTCGTTCCCACTCGTGTTACCAAGGTTGGAGAAGTGGTAAGTAGAGTCTCCACTTACTTGTGTTACATGTTCAATACATGCCCTTAGACATACCATACACGGTGTGGATTCCATTCAAAATACTGATCAGAAGTAAAAAGTAGTTATTATCTGAATAATCATGTTATTTGATGCAGCATTGCAAAATCCACTAGCATCCAGCTTTTTGGCACAGATTCTTGAATAGCTCAACTGAATTATTCATGTTCAAAGGTAATCTAAAGGTGTTTTGCAATTATTGTGGTCAGTCGAACATTTGACTCCACACGGTGTAAACTATATTGACCTTTGATCGAGGCAAATATTGCCTTTGATTCAAATCTGTATCTCAAGTAGTATTTCCACCCTTAACATCGTCAAGTTACAAAATGCCCTCTGATGTCCATGCAATGTTCATGACTTCAGACAATGCACACTATAACCATGGGTTAAGATGTGTGTTGTCTCCGTACACAGATAATTTACAGTATATTGGTACATATTGTTGTAATGATGTCGACTGTACAGTAAAGTCTTTTTGTTGATAAAGCCAGTGAAGAGGAAGTTTCAATGAGATGTTTCAATGTTTTATTGCAATTGGTAGACATGAAAAATAGGATTTTGCATGTGAAGAGAAAATATAACCTTGAAGTGCAAAACCTTTTCTTCATATAAATTTACTGTATGTAGAGTTTATGTAATTTTGATACATAAAATGTTACTCCAGAATGAAGTGTGGATACCATACATACCATATTAACCAAGTACAAAAAACTCAGGTGAACTGAAAATCTTCCGTTTCAATGCTATTTCCGGTTAATGTCGTCCAAATGTTGTCGTTAAAATGTTTTACAAGCCAGCATTATCTACTGAATGGCACATATTATTTGATACATCAGCTTCTAAACTTCTCGCAAAATGTCCCTATTATGTCCCTTATTTCAGTTATAAATCAAATCTAGTATGAAATGAGTACGCCTTTCAAATATATCAAATAAAATCCAGCCAAATTTTTTGTGTCCCCCCCGACTGCGTTCAATTACACATGTATGTTGTAGTGTATATACATGTATATTCAATTATAAATTGAGCACGTAAGTTATAATCTTGACCTTGATCATCGCATAGTACGTGACTTTTTCTACAGATGTTCATGATGTGTCTTTTTTGGCGATTACCACTCAACTGAGTGATGACTTGCTTAAGGACTGTACCCTACAACAAAAGATACCGATTAATCATGACTACTTTTATTTGGGTGCATACCTGTGCGGATACTGGGTGTGTGTCTGCAATGTTACTTATTCTCTAGATGTCGTATCCTGCAAGTTATTGACATGAAAATGGAATGATGCAATTGATGAATGAATGCTTAGAAATCCGCAATGGAAATGGCAACACGAAAAATTAATACTGTTCTGATCGACTAGTCATTTGTTATTCAATTTGTCAAATATTTTGTACATATGGTGGAGAAGATCTTCATATGTTGCCTTTGGATATTGTTGATCTGATTCCTGGGTTCTAATCGGGATCTCTTACGATCGCACACTTGTGCGGCAGAGATAAGGGTGATCGTTTCAAGTTGTTGTAAAGGAACATTTCTTCTCTCAATATAACGTTATTGTTGAGAAGAACATTTTCTCCTTGATCATGATTTACCCACATTGAGTGGGCGGAAGTGGAAGCTTAATATGCCATTTGATGGACAATCCTGGATTCCAATTTCACTGTTATGTTAAATCATGCATCCTGCAGTCCGGTAAATCAGATATTGATTCACTATTTTCCTGGACGGTTTGGCTGTTTGAAAATGAAAGTCTCATATTGTATCACACGAAATATATGTACACATAGTTTTCAATGTAATTTGTGCAATTCAACTTAAAATATTGAATTGAATTTAAAATATTTTCGCTTGAAAAAATTCAGCTTTATTATCGAACTAAAGATACCTCCATAATTATGGACAAAAATTAAAATATTTGAATTATATCAGCTAAATGAACTTTATTATTAGGGTACAAATTTCAAAAATGTTGAATTTAATTTGAAACAAAATATCAAACTTCAAAGCAATGAACTTTAAATTCTATAGTTTAGTATTTGTAAAGGTGCCAATCCTTGCTGACACGGAATACGAACATCTGAATCTCATTACGAGCGAGTCAGCATGTGCGTAAAACAAAACTATATAATATTACGTAAAGGTGCTGAGTTGGTTTATAACAAGGGCGTACTTAAGTGCAATCAATGGAGAATTCACTGGAAAATTTCGTTGTTAAGGTCCGACGCATCCGCATTATGGCTTTTTGCGCCTAAGGTAATAGACGTTTTATTAGAGCGATTTTTTTCTGGTACGTTATTTTCCCGCAATAAATTGCAAAATTATGTCTGCAATTCAAGAATTTTCTTGTGCGAAATGACGTCAAATATCAGTATGACCTGTCTTTTGACCATCTAACTGGTATTATTCACATGAACAGATCCGAGTAATTTCTATTACAGAACCAATCTTATCATATATAGCACGTGTAGATTGTAAGAGGTGAAAGCAGAAATATCATAACTAGTTCTCTTCAGGATTTTGTACAGTTATTACTTATTAACATTATGATGATAGAACCCACACATTACCTATCTTGAGATACAGGCTATTCACGAACTGTATCAGGCTAACAGTTGTTCTGCAATATATTAACTTTCATCCGGATTTGTTTTAGCGCATTTTCTGTCTCACTTTACAGAATACCCGCAACTGTAAAAAGTATCAGCAATTGATCTGGGGACTTCCTTTGTTCATGTGAGGTTTGTAAACCTGCTAAAAGCATTACAGTGAAAATACGGTGGTCAACAAAATAGTTTGATGTCTCACTTTTTGGTATTGTGAATATTTTGTTTGTACGCATAAAGAGGCGGAACAAAAATAAACATAACATCTAAAAAATGTGGACGATCAGCATTTCCTATGAGCAATCTCAATAATAAACTTCTCACTGGCAGAACATCCGAGGTTTAACTATTCATCTGTTTAAAGCCTACAGTGTACAGAACACAAGTGTAGATTGCACCGTTTGTCAATAAAACAATTTAGTTGTTCAAATGACTATTAAAATAGTGTATGTAGACTATTTAACTTTTGGTAGTGTTTGGCTATTTCAATGGACGTTGATATGAGACTCTAGAGTATTTCAAGTTATTCACACTGAGTTTTGAGCTAGAGATTGCTGGAGTCAAGTAGGACTTGCTGCTTACAATTCTACCTCAAAGGTGATGAAAGAAATTGTTCATCATGCCGTTTATTTTTAACTTAAGCAGTATTTTCCAAAACCTTCAATTTATTTGGAACCACTGTGACTTGTGAACGATTCAGAATGCTTCAGTAAACCAATAAGTGAAACTAGATTTAGCTCATAATATATCCTTATTTAAACACGGTATTTTGTGTCAACCAACTTTTCCTGGGACTAGAGCCATTTTGTTGGGTCACTGTTGTTTTGGACTTGTACCCAAGAATTTTATAAAATAATCTCTATTCTTGATAGACGTCTAATTTCTTTTCATTCAGAGTGTGGAACTTGTAATTGGCAGTTAAACGTACACAATTTAACGTTCTACATAAAAAAATATGATATTTTCCAGTAGTCCGGCCTGTAACCTTTGCTAAGTCGAGGTGTTAAGTTGGTACTAAAGCGACAGGTGTACAGTTCAATGAAAGATGAGTTGAGAGATGTTACGTTTCATCGACACTGGCGGAAGTTTAGGTTAGACATGTAGACTATGCTAGACCACATATGTGCTAACAATACACGTTTCAGAATCACTGAAATCACTATTGAAATCCATCAACGTATGTTAACGATTTATTTAGACGGTTTCAGGCATTATTTAAATCTGATGGCTCGTCTATTGACAGCGGTGAATTTTCTTTCAATAAAATTTTTGTTCGTATAACATGTATACTCTACATGTTTTATTCAACTTGTATTTTTTGTTGAGTCAAATAACTTTATTTGTGCTTGGTTGAGTGGACACAGTTATCTAGTGAACTAGTACCATCATTGGTCTTTTCAGAGAATGAAAAATTCTGTTGTGCCATACAAGAACACAAATTCGTTCGTTCCTTCGAGAAATTTAAGACTGTTGTTACTATGAATCTTTAGATTTATGCAGGCTATATTTGGTATAAGAAATTAGGATAAAACATTCACGGTGTATTTATTCTAGTCTTAATCCAAGTAAACAGCTTTGTGAGGGATTACAGAGGGTCTAATTTGCACCACTTAGAACTGTGTGACAATGATGAATATTTAACCTGTAACAGCTGATACTCAAAAAGTACTCGAGAAGTACCAAGTTCTAAGAGTATACGTTATTACATACTGAACTTGAAGTGAACAGATTTAGCATCTAGTGTATGCAGTACACAGGTATGAAGGTCATCGTAACGGAAGGGTATGCTACTTCCAGACGTTGTGTGTGATAGACTGTTATCAACTGGACTCGAGTGCTGAGAGCATCTACTGTAAATACGTAGAATGGATAGAATATACAAGGTTAATAGACAAGTTCACTGCTCTGTTTTGATAGATACTGAGAGAGAATTGCCACGTTAAGTGTAACCCTAATCCAGTTCCATATTTAGTAGATAATGTGGTAAATTGTGGCAATGCATAATGGTGGAACAGAATAGACCGCGCGTCTTTTATCATTGTGTGTCAGTGTGAGACAGATACGGAGACAGTGACAGAGAAAGAAAGACAGGTACAAAGTTTTGGTCAAGAATTCGTAAAAATGAATTGTTAGCTGCGATAAGTCCTGACCGATTTGCAGTCCGAAGAGCATACAAATAGACAGCAGGTCAAGCTAAGTTACATAATGGTGTGCATTGTGCCAATGCTTTCCCCGTTCTCTCAAGAGTTTCTGACAGACAAGGTGAATCAAAATTTAAGCTGATTTCTCCTGCAACTATTTTATCAAACCTCTTCTGAAACCCCTACCCTTTTTATATTCCAGCTCAATAGCATTCCTCAGATGGTTGGTATATTTACATTATGTACAGGTATGATAGACTGAGGAGACATGGTTTCCAGGTGAAACCGCTTTGAGAAACACTTTACGTCATTTTTTATCTCCGATATAAGATATGACATAATATATGATTCCCATCTACTTAGCAAAATTGAATGTCTGGTCGCAATAACTTATAAAAATTCGCTTTAACGTTCGCGTTTGAAAATCAGCAGTATTTCGAGCTATTCCCCAGTGTAAGTTTAGTGAGAGGTTTATGTCCTTCTGTACATGTAATAATATGTAACGCACTGATAGAAAGCGGTCTAAACTGTAGATATACACTCAACAACTTGCCATATAGAAACCTGAAGGTGAAAATCGCTAAATTCTTAAGTCCAATTTGGAAAGTGGGTTTATTGCTGGAAGTCTGACTATTCAGTTTAAATAAATGTAAACTCTCCTGTTTTGTGCATTTACACTTCCATGCGATATTGGTCAAATTCGTCTGATACAATTTTTGGAGCTTCATCTTCCAAGAAATAATTCATTTATCTGAGGAAACTACGGGTTTGGTTTTTTGCGGTGTTATTTTGTAAGTAATGTGTCTCTCCAGGAAAAAGTAAAGTCTCGTTTACTACAGTAATTAGTCGCAAAACGGAAAGTAAAAGTGGAAATGTTTTTACTGAAAAGATAATGTAAGGTGCTTAAGAAGATAAACTGAAACCACCTGATGCTACTTAATGATAATGTAAAACTCCTACAAAGACAATAACAAATAATAACAGTTTGATAGGTGTTATGCATCCATTAGTTAATTAGTTATTTGGAACCTGTATAGTTAATTAATAGGGAGAATTATCAATTAAAATAAACCCAACCTTTTACTACTATTTAAGGGTAACAGGGCGGGAACCTCAATGCCTTGAGTTGCCAGGTCCAATCTTGAGTGCCAGAACAACATAGGTATAGTCAGTCAGGGGTCTAAGATAAAGCATTTCGTTTATAATTCAGCTATTGAAAATAAGAAGACTCGATTCTGTCGTATTAACAATAGGGGGAAATATCACGCCACCAGATGCCTCTGGTTTTTGCGAGGTTTCTACCCAGCGAGGGCAGGCTATCTGTCTAATAAAATTTGCAAGTGATGATGCTTCTATTTTAAATTTATGGTGGGTCTACACCAAGGATATTCATTGTAATGTGCCGTTATGATATTTAACCCTGTCGTGATGAGATGTGTTTAGACTGATAACAAAATGTTCTCTTAGGAACGGTTAAGCATTTGGTCTTGTCTGTAATTTAGTTGTAGTCGTGAAATACATGTAGGTCTGTAGGAATTTTCTACGAGTCCAGACCTGAGGTCTGTAACGTTAAATACAGCATATTATGTATTTATTTTGCACATAGAGCAAACACAAAGAGAAATGTACATCATGCTAAAATGTAGACGAGTTGTTTCCAGAATGTTGGTTGTTAGATACGAATATGCCGTATATCGATTTCTATGTTCTTACGCTCGACGAAGATCACTGTTTCTCCTATCTCCCCATTCAGTAGTGTAATTTGCTTTGTACCTCATCTACTGCACTTTTAGGTACACATATAAGACTATGTATACATTTTGGAAATATACCTGCTTAGATACGACAAATTAATCAATATTAGGTTGCAAGAGTGTAGCAAGCAAGATGATATATAACTAAACATGACAAGCACCAAAATTGCTTGGCGAACATTTGTTACAATCAAACAGTTTCACCGTAAGTTTTGCTGGCGTCTTAATGAAAAATGTCTTGATTTGGTCGAAATTGTTTGTTTGTTTCTTGGTAAGTTTTCACTTTTGCAGATAAATCAATAGCACAATCTGGTTCTTTACTAGAATCTAAATAACAGTTATACACATCTGACTTTGTTTGAGTTTCAACGTTGTTGGAAATAAAAATAATATTTATTACTTTAATATCTCAATAAATTAAATTACTAAATTGTATGTGAAGGAGAAGTATTCCAGTGTCGTCAGTCAGCATCAATATGAAGTACCTGCTACAGCAAGATCCAAAATCCAAATGTAAAATTTGTTGAGATGTATTGAACTTCTTATTGATAATTGTGTACTACAAGACATATTAATTAAACAGCGATGAAGCTCACTGAACTTCATGCATCGTAGCCAAAATAATAGAAATTTCAGCGCAAGTATCAAAACATCCAGTTTACGTTTCAGGCTGTTATCACGGTACTCTGTGCACCTATATATAGTAAACATTACCAACGCACATATGGTTTTCATACAGACTAATTGACTGGAAATACTTACATTAACAGTGCCTCTGTGAATAGGTGAGGAAGGGATAAATTGATACAGTTTGTAGCATGGAAAAAGCTACATGTTCAAAGAGAGGAGAGAGGGTAATTAATGGATTCAAGAAAAGTGAGGCAAAGATTGTCATGACGGGCAGAGGTAGTAATACAGATTCAAAGTTTTGTCTCCTTGGCTAGAAATTTTTTCCTCAATTTTGTTAATTGCATGATTGTATTATGCGTGCGCTTCGGATTTAAATTGGGGTCGATTTCGAGTACTTTTATGACTGACTGTACTGGTGAAGAGACTGACATAAAGCGTGTAGGCGAATAAATTTAGAAACACCACGTGTTGGTTCCGAGATAAACGTAGTTGTTTGCGTGCGTGTTGAGCAAAGTGGAAATTCTTCGGATTTTCGTCTAGTTACACTTTCTGCACTCGCGTGTCTGTGGTTCACACGTAATACTTACAGACACGTTATTAAGCTCTGTGAACAGATGGTGCGGATTTCAAAATAAACTTGTTACTCCTATCTGCATCCTGGATTCGGCTTTACTATGTCTGGAAGTAACATATATGAACTTACATGTGGGCGTCAAAGAATTGCCTACAGACATTTTTAAAGACTTAGTGCACAAAATGTTGTGGTTGCATAAATTTCAAGTTCAACTAAAGCAGATATCCGCATGTGTGGTTGAGAACAGTGAGTTTTGAAGCTGTGTTGGAATTTTATTTTGGAAATTCCGGGTATGTTACTCTTGTTTGGTAAACATGGAAGTAAGTCATTGTATTAATCATTCAGGCTTCGATTGAACTTTGGAAACAGAAATTCACGCTGTGCATAGTAGTACGGAGTAAAGTAAATGGAGAATTGTACCTGGTTGTTCACCCGAAAAATATGTATTATTTGCAGTCTTGGCAACACTTCATCTAATTTCAAGCATAAAAACCATTTGCGAACAGTAGTATTTCATTCCACAGTTTTCTCAAAAGCACAAAACTGAATTCTTTTTCCCAAAATGTAATGCCATTCGTGAGCTGAAACTTTAAACAAACTAGAATGCCTTGCAATCAAAGGCCGAACCGCCCACTTCGCAAATAGTCACTAAAACGCAAATAGTAACTAAAATGCAAATAGTTATTAAAACATGAAAAAAAATACAAAAATCTAGAAATTTGACCTTCAAATGACCATGACCTTTAAATAACCTTGATCTATATTTTGACCTTGACCCCATTTACTTGTCTCAAACATCATAACTTATGATATTAGTAGACAACACTAACAATTTTGACACTTTTTATTGCTGTAACCTTAAACTTGGCCCAATGACCTTGGTACTCAAACTTGACCTAGATATTATGAAGATGTATTACCATACCAAAAATGAGGTTTCTAGGTTAAGCAGTTCAAAAGTTATAGCCCGGACAGACAGACAGACTGACAAACAGACACACACAGACACGACTCAAAACATTACCTTCCCGCATACGCGGGCGGTAATAAATTATAGGTACATGTATTAAGCAGGAGAATAGAGATTCTAAGGTTGAGAACCGTTTCACTTTCTGTAGGTCATTACACTCTAAGAAGGTCGAACTATCGATAATGTTATCATGTTGCATTTCCGATCTTGATAATCTTAAGATAGGTAGAATTTCGTCCCGATGGTGGTTCAGATTGATTGAAGGGCTCAGGAATTACTGATTCTACGTCAGGAACAAAATAAGATCTTTCACTTTAACCTTGCGTCGGCTGTATGCTTGATGTTATCCTTTACGAAAATAGATTCGATTTTGACATGTTTGCGATAAAATGCTTGCAAGAGGCTCTCTTGAAACCACCTGTCGGTGGCCATAACGCAACAAGGCTGAATCTCACTTAGAATATCTATGTGGAATAGTTACATTATTTTCATAAGACGATTTTGCTGTGAAACATCATCCAAGTGCGCTTCTCAAATTTTGGTTCAATGCAGCTGGCATGACCATCACAAATTTCCAGTAAGGGTCGAAGCTAAATAAAAAGGCAAAATAATTAAATGACATTAATACAGACCTATTACGCCACTATTTGAGTCACCAGGCTACTTTTATCATATTCTTTTATGGTTTTAATCGTTCAAGTATATGTATACTAAAGAACTGTAAAATATATATCAGAAATAGAAAATAATGTAAAATAACCACCTCCGTTAAATCGGCTGCGAGGAATCCGAGAGCTACTGCCATGACACGGCAAGGGCTGGATAGATAGATCTGTTGAGTAACATCTTCTGAACATGTTACTTACCATGTGATAACTGCCATCCTATGTGCAGCCATTACAAAAAAAAACTAACATTACAAGCAGAAGGATATAAATTGGTTGATGTATGATACTTATGTTTAGCAAAACCATCAGTTTCACCATGTGTCAAACCATGTTTCATTCCTAGTGATCCGTCTGCCACGTATGCCAGTCTACTCTTGTCACGTGGATAATAGAACATTTTGGTTGGATGGATTTATTGTGACCTTCACCTTGGTTGTTTTGTGGCATACTGGGGATCATTTTGTTAATGTTTTTCTACATAGGCAATAACGCTGTTACCTGAACTTACAAAAGATCAAAGGAAACATTCGTAAACAGTGAAGCTAGATCACAAAATAGAGAATCAACAAATTTTCTCTCATGTCGACTGCATTTTGAACACTGATTCGAAAAATCTCTACAATTGATGAACTCTGAATTAGGTAAATTATATCTCATGAAAGTACATTGAAATATACTTTACCTAAACAAAGTTTATAAATCCTAGAACCTTAAATAAAAGTAACATTGAGAGGAATACAGTAACCATATCACAAACGTGTACCGAAACAGGTTCATTTGGTGGTCATCTGAAGCATTAGCAATTAAAAATAATTAAATGTAATGCTTCTAGTAAACTAAGCACTCTTAGGAAAGTCTGTGACTTGATAATCAATCATGAGCACGGCATGCTGAAACAAGCCAAGCTCCTTCCATCTTTTGCGTACCATTTCGCCTCTACTTATATTGTGGCGACATTCATATTTTTCCCAATTTAAATGGTCAAATATTGATCCACGTACAATCTTGATTTCGATATGAAGTGATGAATGTGGGCGGGCGGAATAGCTCAGTTGGTTAGCGTGTTTGACTTAGTCACGCCTCGCTGAGCAGCTCACCACTGCATCAGGAATTCTAATTCCAACTGATGCATGTGAGAGAAGCCCAGCCAGCCATGCTGTGTACATGCTAAAACAGTGCACACCTCTATTGGTGGAAAAGGCAGGTGTCACGCCAGATGTTACCTTTGAGATTACCGCACACAAGCAAGTAAGAGTGCAGGTGAGAAATCCATCCTGGATTTAAAACCCATGGGGAAGGTCACACGAAATCCAAAACGGGTAATCATTGGCCCCACAGATGGATTCTGGTCCAACAGAAATTTAAAAAAAAGTGATGAATGTGATAAAAAAATTTTTTTATGATTTATAACCTATCCTTATGTTTGAACCGTGACTCGTTTCAATAAGTTCAAACTGTGAGGTAAACAGGGTTTCCCAGTTCATCTGTAATTGAGTCTAATGCTGTTGTGCAACGTGGAGAGTTTGAATGGAAACAAGTACTTCTCAATCAGCGCTGCACTGATAGAGTGAGTTAAGAGGGTGGGTAGGGCTCAAGGTATATAATAATAAGTTTCAAGTCTCCACTCCAACATTGAGTTCAGTTTGTTTCTTGCGATCCCATCCATTCTGTAAGAATGAGGCAAATAGTTGGTATGGTGGTGAGTTTACGCTTTGTTTATTTTCATTTTAATTTCACGCTTTATTTGTAATTTACGCCAAGATAACATTTATTGCCAGTTCAGTTAAATCAGTAATTTATGTTATGTTATTTATGTAAGTTTGTTATTTCATTGAGTTATTTGGAGTAAATAAAACGTGATTGGTTCATTTTACGTATTTTATTTTTTCCTTTTCATTTATTTGACTCGCTGAGAGTGAGTGTGCGCGTACCTGTCTACGCGAAAGATTGCAAATTTGGAAGGTAAACAGGCCATCAAATTTCCAGAATGAAGGCCATTGACCAACATTGAGTCTATTGAATGAAACTTCATGACGCTTCACCAAATTTGACACCTTGTGACACTTTTTGGCAAGAAAAGTCATGTGATTGCATTCTGGTGGAATCTTTCTAAAATTATCATCTAAATATTGTATATTCTTGTATTCTACTCTGATTTGCATGTATATTACCATTGAAAGTTGGGATTTAGCACTAATACAAATAATTGCAGATATTTTGAGATTAAACCCATTGTCTATTTTTGAATGGGGACACCCCCTGGGTGGTACCCCCCACCCCTACCCCTACCCCACCCCCCACCCCCAACCCTAAAGTGGGATGACTGGATGGCTAGTTTTTCAGGTGGATGACCACATAGTCTTATCGAATTTCATTTGATAGACAATAAGAAATAAGAGCTTCAAATGTTACATAATGTATTGGGTCATAATTCGTTCGTTCCATTACAACTGTCATAATGCTGAATAGATTCACTCAAATACATATCAAATGGTACCTGTTTCACTTTAACATGTCTACAACTTTAGTTGAATATGTCACATTATTTGACTCCTTCATCCTTTCCAAATAAGATTGAAATATAATGTCACGGATTGTACCCTCTGATTTTCATTGGATTCTGCAAGTATTTGAATTAATTATCTCCTAAAAGGCAATATGGTAGTGTTATAACGATGCCACCACAATTGGGACGGCACTTTTCCAAACCGAACAACACCTTTTGATGCTATTGTGGTTCCTTTTGTTAGAAAATAGACAGGAAAGTTGTGTAATCCCTATGCAGAAAAGTGGTATTATTCACTACAATACTGCGCGGGCTACTCCATCAAGCACAGGAATTCCGTTTATTCTGACAGACACGTATGTACGCGGTGATAGGAATTCCTCTCTTATCACAAGCGGTGTAGTCAAAAACTGGGTACATTTCTATCAGTACAGAGACATACGGTATTTATTGCTTGGCCACCTTATCATTCGACCCTATTTTGGATACACATGTGTTGTGACATTGTACAGGCAGGTTTTCTAAATACTCAACATTTTAAAGAAAATTAAAGTAAAGGAATCTTATACCTGCATGCTTAAAAATAATTTACTCAATGATTTAGAACATCAGAAAAAGATGTATACGTAAGTCATGACGAGCACGCAAAGCACGTTCCTTCACCTAATGACATACTGCGAAGAAAATTAAAACGTCTCCTTGTATCAATGCACGATAATTCGTTCGTTCCATTACAACTGTAATATGCTGAATAGATTCACTAATAATTTTTGGTTGTTTGTCATGATATTTGTCTGGTTGGGATCTATAATTTTTCTATTAAAGGTGGAACATGTACATTTTCATGCATACACTTCCACGCATCGACTCGTATGCTTACCAGTGTATCTAGATTGTGAGTTTGATACTCTAAGTGAGCAGCTGACCTTGTTGTTGTGAACAATTGGACAGTTTGCTTCCCTTTCGAACCTATTTGCTCCTAATTAATCATCATTTTATTGATCATTCTGGACGTTTTATTTGGTAATAAAAGTTGGTTGCAATTATCAACTGGTTTTCGGTTTTTACCTGTGTACTACTTGAATGGGTAGTTACAAGCAGATAAACAACCTCCAGTGATTTAACCCACTCAACCATCAAGCGGAACTAGAAAGATGAAGTGTTGATTTATGGGTAATCTGTTTGTTGCTGTGTCATGACATTCCACAGATGTTGATTTGTTGTTACCAAGGGTTACCACCAAGGTGAAGGTCACAGCTATAAAAAAGATGGCTCCCCACTATTTCGAATCCCCATGCAGTCTGAAATCTTTTCGCCTATTGCAGCCAACACTCAAGTAGTCAGTACGTCATATTGTAATTCACCACTCACAAGTGATGAATACCCTCACCAGCTGTACCTATTGGGGCTCTTCAAGAGTAGGTCAAATTTTGTCAATAAGCATATTAATGGATTGTTAGTTTATTCAGTCTCTCAAACCACAATGGCCGATTCTACTACTAGCAGACCAGTGATGTAAATTAATTTGTAATAGCCCTAGTTAGACTATGTAGTTCCGTGATTAGTGGTTACAAATGACATCCAGTAATTCTGAGACGGAATATTGTGACCTCATAATTGGTATACAATTGTTGTAACAGAGTTGTAACATGGTATATTCTTTAAAAAACGTAAATTAAGGTTTAGGTCATACCTGAGGTGGCCCTAATGATTAGAGGCCTATCCAAATAGTATAGAATTCAACCGGCCAGGCAACTCTAGAAGCTGAAGTAGAATCTAGTGCCGGTGTATAGACTCTGGGTTCCGATACTGAAGCTGCTACGGTAGATTAGAGGTGGGTGGGTATGTGGGTATGGTAGAGGGGGTTATGATAGCCAGGCTTCTGCTACTACTGTAGCTGAATCAGAACCAGACCAGTGAAGGATCAGAGAGGTAGAGAGGTACATTGAGAGAGCAGGTTGAAAAGGAACTAAAGGCCTTGAAGGAAGGAGCAAGAGAGACTTAAGTTGCTGCAGCATTGCCAAGTTACAAGCTCTTGTACCTTTTGGTGTACCCTGTTCCACCACGGGGCATCAGTCAAGACATCAGCCCATCCGAGGCACAGAACACGAGTAGCGTTCACACACACGCTGCACACAGGGCACTGGAGACACATACACAAACCTTGAGGAGCCAGAATAGAGCAGTGAGCATCCAGCCAACTCCAGGCGAAGGAAGACCTCTCTATCCACTCCACCGCACCAGCACTCCAGTACTCCACTATCTTCACCTGATGTAAAATATAGGTGATCTATTTGTGAACCAGCTTCAGCCTATTGTTAAGCCAGGAACACAACAACACAATAATAACATACAGGTACAATTCACCTGTAGCTGGGTGAGTTAGTTCTATTGTAGTGTGTTGGTATTGGTTGGTAATCTCCACGCCTAATCTTGGCTCAAGACTGCCTATCTCCCTCTCTGTAGCTGTGTATACATGCAATAATGGGGAAGGACAACCTATCAGAGTTACAGCAACAGCTGCCTCCTTCAGGAGCAAGGCCACAAAGAAAGAAAACATTCAAACACGACAATACCTTCGCACCTTCAGGTGGATTCCATGTAGGAGCCGCACCCAGGACAAGACATCAGTTCTCGGATTATGATTTTGATGATTATCAACATAAGTATACTCAAAACAAGAGCTTTCCTGGCACGTCTGATGGTGGTCCACACATAAAGGGTGTTCACTCCTACATATTTTCAGACAACAAAAGGGATTACACACATAGCAACTACGGATCATCCTTTTCGGGAAACAACAGATATCATCCAATTACTAGAAGAGTATGGGATTATGACGATACTGACCTTGACTTTGGTTTAAGTAAAGCGTACAGTAGTCATGCTGCTGTAGGGTCACGAAGAGGTCCTTCTGCGTATGGCTCCAAGGTTTCTGCTCAGAGTGCCTTGTACCAGAGCGCTGTACCGCCTGTTTCAAGAACTCCATTGTATAATTCATATTCATCTTCATATACCAGAAGGAGTTCCCCTGTACCATCGACACCTACTATTCTAAGGAGATCAGCACCAGTTTCTGCATCTCCGAGCTACATTAGGAGATCACCATCTCCAGTAAGAAGAACGCATGTGTCAACATCTCATTCTTACTACAGAAGATCACCATCACCAACTCCAGTAGTACCATCTCCATCTCTGTATAGAAGGTCGCCATCACCATCCCCAGTGAGATCATTCGCATCCCACGTTTCTGCGGCATCGCTACCACAGAGACGAGCGTCGTTTGCGTATGCTTCGCCAACACCACTAAGAAGAGCATCTTTTAGCTATCCGTTTCCAGCACCACAGAGGAGAGCCTCTTTTGCTTACCCCTCACCAACACCTTTAAGAAGGTCCTCTATTGTATCACTGTCGTCAGCAGTACCTGCAACCCCTCCACCAGCGAGCCACAACTATCCTGTGTCAGCATCGCTTAGAAGACACAGCATCGCCGCGACATCATCACCTCCCTTGAGAAGAGTTCCATATCCTCCGAGTAGGACCAGCACCAGTACCACCACCACTTCCGAGACCTTCACCCAACACGCCCCAGTCTATGCCAAGAGATTCCCAGAACGTTATACTTTGATTAAGACAACCCTGAGACCAGTTTATAAGGAAATCGAGAAAGACATACCCATTGAGTTTGAAGATACAGAAACGAGAATTGTTCCTTTCATCCCAAGGATCCCAAGATACTTCAATAGACGTCACTCGCTAGACGCAGGACTGACCAGAATGGGTGTTGATCATATTGGAGCCATGGACGTCTACAGAGAACGTGCCGTCACTACCACGACCACCACGACCAGACCCCGGAGCCGAAGCGTGTCCCGCATTCCGCAGCACTACCGCCCCATGCACCCGCCCATCACCAGACCAGAAACCATCGAGAAACCGTCACCACTTTTTGACGTTGACCTGTATTGGATAACCAGACAACAACTCTTGGAGCAGCCCGACTTAACGTCAAAGTTTAAGGCCCTCAAGAACAGACTTCACCAGATTGGTTCGCACCAGATTGGTCTGCATCATCCACCACCATCCAAAATCATGGTGAGTCCAGTGTCCAGACCTGGCGAGATCCCTCATTTCACATCAGACTTTGTCCCCTATGAACCACTCGTCCGCTACCCAAAGGTGCGACCAGGTCGACCTCTGTACATACACAGTGTTGGAGAAGATCCACACCTTCTCAGCCACTCTGAATTAGAACCCAACAGGAGGGATGGAGTGGTCTGTGTTATGGTAGGATATCAATTACTGTTTATTTCAATATAAAACGGATTCATATGTGTCTTTACAGTAGTCTAAAAGATGGCTACAAATACATAAATGTACTAATCTTTCTGTGCTTTTAGAAATATCTTGTCTGCGCATCCTTTCATAGTCCTAAGTTGATTACATGATATTACGTAATATTGACATGCGATGAAAATCTGTTTATTTTTTGCATATATATGTTTTTCACAGTCCATTGTATCTTACGATAGGTAGTTTTACCAGTAAATATATCATATCCTGTTGTGAAAGAACATCTGCATAACCCAATACAGTGAGAGATATCCTCAATATTGATCTCATGGTAAAAAGGTTATTGTCATAGACATTATATCAGACTAGTGGATACTGGTTAAGTTTTTATATTGTAGTGTCGGTGTGATTTCTAAGCAGCATATATATGTGCTAAATATTGTTGGCGGTTGCCTGATCATGATACACAATCACTTCACGATGGGAGGTTCGTGGCAAGTAACTTTACTTCTTGATGTAGTAATTTTCAGTTTTAGTCCATCTGCTGGGGAAAGAGATCTAAAATATCTGTATAAACTGAACAAACTATAATTGAATTGAAAGTGGTAGAAGAACTTTCCTGTACAAATCTACAATTGTTTATCAGAACCATGCTAGTAATCATGAACTGACTGCTGATTTCAGGTTTTACTTGGCTAACTATTCACAATCAGTTCACCACCTACTAGAAACCAAAATAGACATTCTACATGTTCTAATATCTGGAAAACCTCTACAGAGCTGATGTTGGAACACCGGTAGAGATTAGTCTCAGATCATTTCAGAATGGTCATCATTGCATTGTTGGAAAATCGTGTGTTAAGAATTTCTATGGACATTGTTGGAAAATCGTCTGTGTTAAGAATTTCTATGGACAGTGTAAGGTGGATCTGCATGTACATTTGTGTACATGGGCACCTATCAGATCTTTTAAATCTCTACCAATTGGAGATTAGGGTAATGATGTTTTCAACTGGTTTTTAGTTAAATCTGGCAGATGAAGAAACTATTTTGAACTCGTGTCGGGCTGACAGGCAGACTCCATAATAATCTGTCCAACTTAGCCATGAGACTAATTATCAGAAGCATAGGTTTGCTTACTGAGCAAATAAACAAAAGACACATACCTGCCTTAACAAACAGATGTGCTTGCATAATCTGAAACTGGCTTTCTGGAGTTCTTTTTGGCGGGAGACATCTCAGGTAGCTGTAAGTTAAAAAACAACCAGCTAGAGGAAAACATCCCAATAAACAACAAAATCCTTACAACACTGGAAATGTCAAATTCTGGCTTGTTCATTAGAAATGAACTGTCTGATTTCTATTCTGTCTGAACAAATTACATAAGAACTTCTTCTTGGGAGATCTCTAGGGTGTGTTTGCAAGAAAATTGATTAAATATTTTCATAATGAGTCACTGGCAAAATATATAACATATAATATATATATTATTCTTGACATAGGTACTTGAAGGAGTTTTTTAATCTAGTTGACTTAAGTTAATTCAATGGTCTTTCTGGTTCTCCGCACTTCTTACCTTAAATGAATGGTCAGGGAAGAGTTTTCAGTTTAGAAGTGGTAAATTACATATCAAGGCGACACGGAATCTGGTCATTCACCTATACTATTTATCCTGTGGAAACAGAAAGCTTAGTTTTTGCACAACGTGGAAAAATGCTACGAACATAGTGAAACCTAGACTGTTGATTCCCAAATCACCTTGAAACTATCAGATTATGACTTATGTCATAAGTAGAAGAGATTTCAACCGCACCAAATGGATGAGTTAGTTTCAGGTGCGAAGTACCATTCCCTGGTGCAAATCTGGCCAGTCATTAGAACAGAACATTCCGGAAACATGAAGCACCAAGGTGTTACCTCCTAAGTGTAAATGCAACAGGAATGTTCCCATGGATACACTTGCTATAAAAAACTGGTATTATTCCTGCCTGTGTTGGGTCGGGTATGATTCAGATGTTATATCCTGTAATATTCTGTCAGTGAAACTATGTATACATGGTATACATGATCTTGATTATGATAATCATGACAAAGAGAAAATACATTGTAACTTGACTTGTACAGATTAATTTCTTAAGAAAGAAATACACATTTTGGCCACTACTTTCATATTTTAAGTAAGGAGACTAAGATCAGCATGCTGACATTGTTAGTACAATCATGCAAGATACAGTGCCAAATTCATTAGAAATCAAGATTACAATTATTGCTTACTGTGTAGAGATTGTAACTAAATGAATTTAGAGGCATCCCAAGTGTCATAAGATGGCATGCGTTAAAATCTTATTTAATGGACTCACTACAAAACACTGCCATTGTTTTGAAACTCTGGGCAGCCTCTGTACAAAAGAACAGGAGAAGTACGTGCGTTTATCATCCTAACGGGGGAGACTAAATGATTACTTTGGCCAATTACTACAATAGAATAATTATTATCCCTTACTAGACATTGTGTTTAGGCTAATCTAGAGGTTGGATAAAGTTGGATAAACCATCAGTATAAATAGTTCACCACCTGCAGAGAACCAATATTAACAGATGTACTCATGGTTCATCATATTGTATTGATAACCAGTACTTTTGATAAGTTGTTTACTATAATACAGTCTACACCTTTGACGTACAAATCAGTATCATGAATTCCCCATTTAGTACGAAATGGTCAGTGCAGTTAGAGTTAGATCTATGTTATTGTACTTTTTAAATTGATTTGTTTACAATATATAATTTCGATATTGATACAGCGTGAATCAAAGTTCTCGTACGAAATGGTCACCTCTTGGTGCATCTATTTTGTACATCGTTTACATACTTGTACAGACGTAAACAACTAGGTGTACAAAGAAGGCATTCGGTTAAATTGAAAAACAAACCAGTACTTACACCAGGACTCTGATTTCTTTCAGGATGTGTTTACTCTTGTTACAAATTAAAATTTTGTACTCGGTTTATCCCATTCGAGTTTAAAACCAACAGCGTAGAATTATAGCAAATTTGTAAGTGTGTTTGTGATAACCACACTGTACATAGTCCATTCATTGAAATTTCCAGCAGCATAAAAATCGATATATAAGAATTGTTCCTCTTCTGTTTTAATATATGGACCATATAAGAAAGGTACATCGAATTTCATCAGGTTCCACAACCACCATACAAAACGTAAATAGCATAGAAACACCTGTAAATAGGTGGATCCAACTGTTAGAGATACGACTAAGTGAAAGTACACGTGGGTTACGCCATCCACGCATCCGAACACGTGTATTGTAAGCTATGCTCGTTTACATTGTAACACCCTTTGATCTCGTTTACTATCTATTTTAGTTGTGTAGCATATATTGAATAGATTAAAAGTGATAAAGGACCAAGTACAAATAATACTAACAGATTATGTACCAACAGGTTGTTCAGTATTCTTGGTTCAGACAGTTGTACACGAGTCAGATTCATCGGTGAACTCATCAAGATCTGGAACAGATTTGAAAAACTCAACGCATTCTTTATATTGTCCATGCACCATTGAGTGTTTAAGATAATAAAATCTAGGTTTGAATGGACAATGGCTGCTTGATCCTTAAAAGTTATACATGTATCAATGCCAAAGACGCTATTGTACGTTTGTGAATTTCACGGTTAACAAGGCGAATTGCAGAATGGAGTGCGCACGTGCTGCGCTACAGGAAAAACAACCTCAAATAACCGACTTACGTTGGCAACAATAGAAATTCACAACGTTTTTCGAGTTAATGGCACAGTATGGTTCTATTGCTTGCAAAATGGAAGTGCAATTTATGAGATTTAAAAATTATGTTTGACCACAGGGAACCATATCTGGTGTATATTACTACCAAGTAAGAATACAATTCAACCTGAAGCATTAGCCCTTCAAATTTGACTAAAATTATAAATTAGTTAGGGATCCTAGTCACCTCGTTACAGCTGCCAACCACGATATAATATTGCAGCAATCAGATTAGCAATTGTGCTCTACGTTTCAAGCAGCTTATTTTCTTGTTGTCAATGTGGAGTAGATAGCAATTTGTGTAAGTAGACATGAGGTGAACAGAAAGTCTAACAAATAAATATAAATATACTTTCTGTATAGTTCGCCAGCTTCAAAGAGTTTTGATGCAGATAGTCATTGACTTCTTACAAGATCTGGAATTAGTACGCCACATAACTAAACACTCCTAAAAAGATACAAAATATACATGGACACAAATATACATGGGAAATTTATGGTGTGTAGTGATTGACCACACACATGCACAGGTCACCATTATTAGGTGTTTTAGGTTAACAAAATCCACATTGGGGTGGACCTAGGCCTCCCTTGTTCCAGTCTTACAAAATGACCTTTTTGACATGCAAAACGAACTGTATCTTAAAATAAAAAAGTGGAATCGCCAGAGGTTGTTTAATTTCTGACTGAGGTGTTCAACGTTTCCATAATGATAAAAATGATTTCTACTCCTTGTTTTTGTGGCGTATCGTTTAGAAGCCCTGGTGTAGACAGGGCTCAAAAACGTACCTGTGGCATCTGGCATCATCTGATACCTTGCTATCCGACATGTCTTTCAATCATCTGATGATGTTGGTGAGCTTTGCATCTGGAAGCAGCAAGAAGGATGGCAAGAAAAACCGAACTTACAGAACTATAAATATCAAGAGTTGTTTGTTATTTATTTGTTTGAAAACAAGGAGGGTAATTTGTCTGTCATTTCTGATCTTCAAAGTCTGCAACTTTCGTCAACACCAGTTTTCCAACTGTTACCTGGAATTTTTCAAGGTGTGGATTCTATGCTGTTTTCTGACTACGTTATTGAGTTGGTGAAACGGCTGGTGAACATGAATAGAACAACACATATAATGTTAGAAAACATACAAGTTAAATAATCTTCATGTCAGAAATCAACATTGAGTCCAAATCTGGTTTTGATACCATGGTGAATATTACCTGTTTACGGTGAATTTTGACCTCATCAAGACAAGTGAGAGAAAATTTTATTCCATTTGTGATTAAAGAACCAGATGGAAAGAACTGCCTGCATGTCATGCAATGTGTGATCTTAATATTAATTCTAACATGACAATCCATGCCAAAACAACGTATTATGTGGAATAATATTGGATGAATTGATGTTAATTGTTGACAATGACAATAAAGCAGATGAATGCTCCAACTGGATGAACACTGTTCTGTTGGCAAAGAAATGCTTGTACAATATGAAACTGATATTATAGTTGCCTGGCGTACAGAATCATGCAAATCTAACATTGTATTTACAGCGATAGCTGTAAAAACATCAGTTCAGGAGAAAAATGGCTCACGAGCAGATCTATTTGAAAACATATAGCTTACTAAGAAGCATTGAGATATTGAAAGTGTTGATCAACCAGCATTTCTCTGTCAAGAGACTGAAATATTGGAAATTAAAGTGTTTATCAGTAAGTTCTCTTCCATCATCTTATTTTTATTGAAAAGATCATTTGGCTTCTCAAAGTAAAGCAATATTTGGGCTAACAGACCAAAGTATCATGGTGCATGCTATTTGCACCAAGCCAAGGAATGTAAAAGCTAAGCGTAAATAGATCTTTTACATAATGCTTGTTCTGTGAGTTCTTGGAGTGCTTATGCATTTGTCGAGCCAATTTGTTCCAGACGTATGTAATTAAACGCTTGTGCGGTCCAAGTACCAAACACATTACTCTGAATAACAAGCAACGAGATGCTTAAAGTTGAACAAAATTTATTGATTTTGTTTAACAAAAGTTACTAGATATCAAAGCAAATAAATAACAATATGCAAAATTACTGAATTTGGCCCAATTCAAGCTATTTCCCCCTTTCCCCAGGATTGGTAAAGCTGCAAAACACAATTAGAAATAATTATTCAACTAGTCAACTAGGTCCCACACCCACACCCAATCACAAACACCCCCCCCACACACACATGACTTATTTGCACTAACTTACACAATCTGCACATTACACACATTGACCAGATATATATTTACAATTAAAACCACAATCTGCCTGCAAATGAAGGAAATTATTGATTATTTATTGATTGTAAGCATTTGAATTGATTTTTACCTTCATATTATCAGCTGCAGACTGGATTGCCAACCTGCCTAGTGCCCTAATCCATGATTTTATCCACTAAATCCAACTTGAATTGATGGTTGGTACACTGGGGAGCCTAAAAACATGATTTATTGATTATTTTATTATTTTATGACATGCATTTATTGATTTAAAACTACAAGGGGTGGACTGAAGAAAGGACAAATCAATGCTGGAATTTTCTAAGTCCAAACCTCCAGTATGTACTCTTTGACCAAATATTCATATTGACACAAGAAGTTCATTAATACATGGCCAAAATCCATACAAAACATGCCCTGGCAGTGAATTATTGATTTATTGTATTATTGACAAAAATTGGTAAAGTTACAAGTTGACATAATTCAGTAGAATTGACATAAAAC
>JBCAUI010095546.1:0-19222 GCA_038406195.1 Haplosyllis anthogorgicola
TATGCTATCATGAATATTTATGAGAATTAATTAGTTATCAGACACACAGATTTTTGTGTACTCTAATTATTGGAAATGTTCCGAATTATTGCATAAGGTTAATGGAAACGAATTGATAATACGACAATCTCCAATATGTGATATATGAAAAACACAAATATGGCTGCCAAACTGAAAATATATGTGGCATCAACATACTTTTTACAAGAAATGATGAGGGTACATAGGTGCATATGACTCAAATATGAAGTTTGTTCCATCAAATGCATGTCCAGGAGAAAGGATCATAGAAAAATACAAATATGGCTGCCAATTTTAGAATAATGGTGACAGCAACATAATATTTGCTGGGCATTCATGGGGGGCATAGGTGCATATGTGCGTAAGATATGAAGTCTCTATGATCAATAGTGTGCTCCGGGTGACTGTGCACAGACACCGACAATGACGACAACAATGACAACGGATGATGGACAAATCATGATTCCACAGGCTCTTTGGCCAAATGAGCCAAAAATTACGAGCTGTAACCTTGACCGAGCAAGCAAATAAAACAGGGAACTGTTTTTCAAATAAATTCCCGAAGATGAATTCATAAGACTCCTCAAAATAGGTTTATGGTGTTACGATTGCCCATTTTAAAAACACATGTATCGCACAGAGTGATTGTTTTGTACTCTTTGAAAATAAAAGCAAAACAAGGTGCATTAGTTGAAATGCCTTTGTTATACAGTTTCTGTACCCAAGTACACATTTGCTTTGTTTTGTGTTCTTTTTTTTATTGTGAAGAACTTACTCAACGTGCTATACCTAGAAATGTACCTCAAGATATTGCCCTTGGCTTGGTTCGGTGGTACAAAGTTTACATTCCGAGTCCAATGGATCATAACGATAAAGTTTCCCACTTCTTTCGAGTAGACGGACGGTAAGTTCAAATAAGTTATTTCAAGTTTCGAATTCATTTTCCTTCGGGTCGAACTCAACACTGCACGAAAGACTCGGAAGTAATAATGACAATTTTCTAAATGATGGTTTATATATTATATTGCAATTAATCATAGCATAATATCTCAACCTTACCTAATGTGCACTTAGCTCTTACTCCTACATACGCACGGAATCTTTTCAATGAGTTTTGCGGACAATAGCAGCAATATATCTGCCAGAAACGTTGGCGCTCAGCTGATGTTTACGATTTGTTGGCATGATGCAATCTCCCCACCAAACAGCTGATTCTAACTTCCGGTTACACCTCTACACCACCAAACCAAAACTCTCCTTATCTGTATTCTTCTATTCGGTAAAGTTTTTCAAACTCATTTTTTCACCATGCTGTATGTTTTAAAGTTTTATGTTTTAAAGGCCATGGTGTGTGTTAAAGTATGATGTTGTATGTAAAGTAGACTAGTAGGTAAACTGGAGCCATTTTTTGCTAACCTGGTCTCTTATTTTAGTTTCAAATAACCAGTTTTCGGTATTACTTCACTAGTTTTCATACCTGTATCTTTCAATACAGTTACAGAAATACGGTACTGATAAAAGACGAGATAAGCGTGCATGACAAGGGAACAAATTTGCATATTAAATGGACATAAAATGAATGAACATCAACTGTAAATAACAATGTGATTAATCAGTCAGCTACAAATTAAAGTCTTTCTGGAAGATTACGCTCATTCATTCACAAGCAGAATTTGCAAATTTGGTAGGAAATGTGTTATACGGTGTTCACGAGTGAAATACGAGTGATGCACGCATAAAACAAGTACTGGGTCAGACAGACACGACCGTTTCAGCACCAGACACACTAAGCCATTAACATAAATCATACACCCATATTGTGCCAAAGTAGATTATACATCACTGGAATACAACGCTTAACCTTGAGATTTGAAGTGCATATATACAGGAGCATGCAGGTAATGCATGTCTCTAGATCTAAAATAGCTGGGGTACTTTGTGGTATGCGAGCCCATCAGTGATGTCTTTTGTAGTACTGCGGAATCTTGACATTCTTCAAGGGCATGCAGACCAATAAGAGGTTTTCCTAATTCGATTTCCACCTAATTTACCTAATTAGATTGGAACAATATCCAATGCCATTTTCGGTAGGGCTACGATTTATATAGCGTGTTATTGACAGCAATTTGGATGCACTAATTAATTTAAAGGCAATGCCATTTTGGTATGTATACTATTTATGGTATGATTACTGATTCCATAAAATTTCAGTAATCGTACCATGAATGGTACACATACTAAACTTGGTATTGCCTTCAATTTCAGTAATTATACCACAAACAGTATACTTAGCCAAAATGGTATTGCCTTTAAATCGGTAAGTGCACTGATTTTGGTTATTACACTTACCCAAATATTAATGGCATAACAAAAATGGTAAGCACACCAAAATGGCATTGGGTGGAAAAAAAACCCTTGAATGTGTTACCAGAGAAGATTAAGAATTTATTGTCATACCTGTATTGCTAACATTCAATTGACGAACTGACATCTATTAACAAGAAAGACACCAGCCCTTTCCTTAGAGACCGCTGCCCATTTAGTTTTGTTCAGATGAAACATCTCAAACGAACCAAAAAAGAATTCACGGAAAGAAGCATATCAATACTTTAACTGGGTTTACTCAACAATTTGTTAAAGGTTCTTGGTTATAACGAAGGTAATTTAAGGTGACTGACCATACTGAGAATCGCCTTGTGAACAAAAATAGTTTCAATTCAAAGCACTCTATTCAATCAAAAACTTGGAACCACATGCACCTATATGATTTCACAAAGATGTTTTGAGCTGGCTGAAATGTCCACTGAATTTCACAAAGACGGATCAACAATTGGGCTAATATACAGGAAGACCTACTACGCGTTTTCATAGCCATAAACGTTTGTGCCATTTATCTAAGCAATTTTTTAGGGTTTCAGCTTAACCTACCAACATCGCCAAATAGTGGGGACACACCTATTTGCCTACTTCTCTGGGACGCACTCTAAAACTACAAGCTTTTTCATTCATTGGATCAAGTTGCATTGATAGCTGTCGTGATTTTTCATCATTCTCTCGATGCTCCAGGTTCAGGTTAGTTATTATCTATAGGGTAATGCAATTTGGACTATTATCACTAAAATATTCTAAATATCTTGTAGGAGAGGACTTAAACAGTAAATGAAAAAGGTTGGCGTTATTATTTATAACGTGCATAAACCCCTGGTCAACATTGCATCATCCCAACACGAAAACGTCAATGCAACACATGCGAGTACATTAGTATTGTTATTGAGCCTTCGGCTGTGTATGGTCAGACAGCACAGAATAATGGTTTTTTGTTGACAACATTTGCTCCCGGTTGTGCAAATATGCATTGTATAATCCAAACAATACGAACAGTTTGTCAGAAGGTCAACTCATACAGTTTATCGTCTACATTTGCTTTTCTCTGTTGCGAAACATTGAAAACTAAACCTCAGGCTGTTCATTAGACTGTACTGTTCTGATACTTGTATTAACGATTTTTTAAAAATACAAAACAAAAATCCAAATTATACAAAGCATAAATTGACTACTGCTAAGCGGAATACAAGATTTAATTTCTTCAACAATTTCATCCAAAATAAAATTCAATTAAAATTCTGCAGAGAATAAATCAAACAACCAGCCGTCTGGCAGTATGTCTGTGAAATGAATGACTCAACGCTTTGTCGCTAGAACAATTTCAAGTCAGTCTCTTATTTAACAACCCCCCCCCCCCCCAGTTTTTCTTCCTCACTAAGAAAATCTGTTACAATTACTAAGCAGTACTTTCAACCATTGCCCCACTTTACTCCATGTATAGATAAATGATTATGAGAAAAATAAAGAAGAGGACTTACGTTTAGAGCCATTGTTGTAGCTGTGTGTTGGTATATTTACAAGAAGTACAGATAGATGTGGTGATCTCTGCACGCGCAGACAGGAGGATTGATCTCTGAAGAACAACACCCACGGCACCCGCACATGTACCTTATATAGGAGTACCGCACGCACAGTATGCGAGGTTATTCGTACTGGTGCAAAGTACACGGGTACACCATACTGTACCATGATCTACCGTATTCACTCTAATTGGTTGTGACTGTCTATCAAATAAAATTCTACGAAAATGATCTTAGGCATTAAAGACAAAACACTGACCATAATTATACCGCAATTTTAGTACAATCGTCTTGTAACGTCAGGTCACGCTGTCATATAACGGTCTTTTAGACGTCAGTTGATAGACCCACTATTGTATCATGGCTATGTCGTCATTACAGTCCTCACTTCTTCAATTCAGCGAGGAAGTCATTATCCCCCCGAAACAGGTCTAGGAGGTGCTGCCACTTCCGCGCCGCTACATGCTTTACTAATATTTGAGCCAAAACTAGTCACTAATGGGTTATCAAATGGAAACTGCAGGCCCTTGCTCACAACTGAACATTTGAATGCTGAGTGCAAGGCTGACATGCCGACTGTGGTCAGCGCGGACTTACGAGGAATCCAGTATATTTCGTGCAGTTAAGTCAACAAAACTAGCCATTAGGTTCAGGCTTACACGCGCAAGCAATACACATTTAAAATGGCATTACAAATCTGACAATAAGTTAGCAAATAGCGGTAATACGGTAGAGTATTACTGGCCTTGATCGATATATTGTCATGTGCATATCATGAGTTGGTTAAAACGGTACACAGGACACTTTCTGTGTCAACAGCTCTTAATGACGCACACGCAAACCTTCCTCCGCAGAAAAATGAGCACAAGGTCTCCGCGTCCATCACCCGAAACACGCCGCATTAAACGTTAATTTGTTTAAATCTTCTTGGGGGGGGGAGGTTGTAGACTACATAATCCACCCTTTGAATTGCAGTTTTTATTGACAAAAATGTTACTATATATGATAAATCAACAAAACAGAACAGATCCCGACGAGCAATTAAGCAATGCACGAAAAATTTTCTGCTGAAATTAATTTCTTATTACGCGGGGGGTACCAGGTCACCTCCTTTTGAGAAGTTCTCTCATTAAAATCCATTTAAGATATCTTCACTTAATGAAGTAGATATTGTAGTTAGATTTTTATCACCAGTTGTAACACAAGTGTTTTTAAAGCAAACAAAACAGAAAACGTACACGCAGGAGTTGACAATTATTGTTCACTCTGAAATAATAATCAACATGCAAACAAACCTTGATCTGTAGAAAATTAAATTCATGAACAATACCTTATTTGTGCTGAAAAAGTTCGGGACCCCAGGTGGGGGTCTTGATCTCTGTGGTTAAAAAGACGTCATACTAGATACATGTACATCAGTTCGAGAGCACTTCAGAGACCACAGAAAATACCACTGCTAATTGCGATGTGATTGTAAAGCCCACCCTTTTCTTTGACGCCAATTAAAAGTTTTGGTCTATTTTTTTACAAAGTTTAATACGCCTAGATCACAGTTTGTTGGAGGAATTTAACAACAAAATTTCGTTCAGAATCCTGAACTTTCATGTGTGTGCCTCCTAACGTGCAACCAAGCCTTCTTTCTTTCTTTTTTCTTTCTTTCTTACTCTATTTCTTTGTTTCTTTCTTTGCTTCTTTTTTTATTAGCTCAATAATTGTCCCCGAGCAGCAGTGTATAGTATGTTATCATGCTATCATAAAAGCTGAAGTTTTATTTTCAAAACGTGAACGAGAAACAAGAAACAACTTACGGACTTGATACAATCTCCTAATCTATCACTTCTGAAAACACCTCTTCTCAGTGAAACTGCACGAACCAAAATGCTGATCCCTTTTGTCTGAAACTTTAATGTCACAATTGCAAAATTGTGTGCACCGCACTAAAAAGTAATAGGTCCAATAGGACCTGAGTTCATTCTAAGTTTTCTGCGTTTTCTGAATTCCCCGTACTTTTCTGCCTGGAGAAAAATGACAATCAAATTCTTAGTTTTCCCTGTGTCGATGACCTAGTCCCAATATCACACACGGGAGATTCATGTACATGTAGACAGTGCTTACCCAGTTCTCGTTTGTTGCATAAAGATACATTTTTATGTAATAGTAGCAGTGTGAATATGAATATGAAATACATTGACCAAAATGGCAATACAATACATGCTGATTTTATTTTTCTTACAAATCTCAGTCTCAAAGGCCAACACAATCGATGACAGACGATCGCTATTGAACAATAGCACAGGTACTTTGGCATTTCTGCCAATTACGCCAAAATTCATGATACACCATCTGAGTAAATTCATTCCTTTCTATCAAAACATAATTTGGTGACAAAAGTACCATGCTGTACCCAGTTTAGTATGTGAAATTTTTATCATGTAAACAACTTTTCGGTTCACAAATCAGTATTTTACGAATGAAAACAGTGATTCTTTCGTCATTTCTTGGTAACAACTGTTTTAACAAGTGCATTCTATTACCTTTGGCTCTGATTTTTGACTATAAGAACAAACAAGATCAAATGGTCAATCATGTGCGTCTCAACGGGTTTTTTTTCCTCCGTATTGTTTCTTTTGGAGAATTTTTACAATTTGAGAATGTTTTGCCCAGCTCCTTCCAAGTTGATTTCGCGTGGTGTACTTAATAAAATAAAAATATCGGTAGCTACGTCCCGCCAATATTATCTGTTGGATAGGGCCTAGCTGTGGTTCTGTAAACTTAGGAATTGCCAATAAAAGCATAAAGGAAATACCTTCGATATCGAAAAAAACCAGAAAGAAGACGAAAACAAAAAGAATCAAAAGAAAGCCTGAACAACCAAACCAGCAAAATCTTTGCAATGCGTGACCTGTTTCTTCTGCTAAATGCCTTCTTCTTCTTTTTAAATTCTTCTTTTTATATCCCGATTTCCAAATATGGCGGAAAGAGCGATCGAAAGAAACACAATAAGTCTTGTAAAACTAAATAGACTGACTATATGTTACTCACATCAAAAAGTCCCAGTAACTTCTTCATAAAGTTCACCATTTTGATTCTCCTCAGTACTTATCCCCGACCCAGGCTTGCAGTCGTCATCCCCTCTTCCAATTTAACCAATGTTAATGTTGTTCTCTTATTATTTGGTACTCATCTTTTGGCTCAACTGTTTACATTTAAAATAACGTGGCATCCCACTGGGAAGAGAAGTTGTTACTAGCAGTTTTGGTACCGTGGTAACTAATAACTTGGCGACCACTGTTTCCACCTACCCACTTGATGACGTCATGAAACATTTTCGCGTAACGTAACGTTATCAGTTTGCACTTGCCTTGATCCCACGTTCCAAGGTGCCAATTTTGTCCATTTTCATGTGTTGCTTTCAACATTTGGAAATTGCACATAAAAGATTACTACAGTGAAACCAGTTTTTACAACCACTGAGTTTTACGACCAGCTATCATTTGTCACAGAAAGTCGGCTTCACAGATGCATAAAGGTGCTAATATTGAGTAAGATTTAGTCTCCGTGGTCACTAATGTACTCTATGGTAAGTGTGCACAGACGATGACAACGCAGAACAACGAAGGAAAATTCACCACTCTTTAGGATCTTTGCCAATTAAATGAATAAAAGTAAAAATAAATAAATTATTAACGTATATAAACTTTCACTTACCCACATAAATCCTCTCAACCTTCTTAAAATGTCGTGCATAGTTATAATTTTGTTTTGGTTTGTTCTTGCAGTTACTTAAAAGTTTTTGCTTTATATTTTGTGTTGTTTTTTGTTATTTTTTAAATGGTTAAAATATAAGAATTTTAAATAAATGTTGGCATCACCTCCTGTCCAGGAGGGCGGAAAATTGTCACTGTTGTCACTAGCAACCGTTACCAGGTCGTATAAGATTGTGACGTCATATAAATTTGTGTGTCGGGCAAAACTATTTGTCGCACAACGTCTTTTGCCAAGTTAACGTTCAGTGTCCTACTCAATAGTCATATACAATTTTTTAATAGCACAAAAGAACAAATGAACACTTTCCATCAGTCTTCAAATCCCTATTATTTTGATGAAAAAAACCAAAAACCAAAAACCAAACAAACACGGTAAGATAGGCTAAAATTTAACCTACCATTTCGCAATTTTGCACTCTTCTACACTCTTCTTTACTTCACTAATTGTTCTCTGCCTGATTTTACTGTAAATTGTAACAGCTGACAAAGGATTAATCCTGCTAAATTTAGCAAAAAAATGAACGTGAAACTTCTGCTCAAATGTTGCGGGAAATGACGTCACAATATAACTTGTTTAAGGATTCTCTAGGATAATAGACCTAGTAGACTACGGATACATGTTAGAAATCTGTGATGATGACATAGATAAACTGTAAGGTATGATGAATAGAAAAGTTTCTGTGGGTTTTTACTATCTCAGTTAAAGTTTTCCAAATTAACCCCTTGGATACGAGTCACCTCACTCCTAGGGGGTAGTAAACATTGTATCGTCCTCAGAACACATGGCTAATTTAAATCAAAGCATATGACCAAGTTCTGGAGAGTTAGGACAAAGTTGCTCATAACAAGTTATAGTCCACATATAAAATTTTTGCCTTACCTCACATGCCTAGGTGGCACTGTAAAACCTCCTTATAAATGTCACTTAAAATATTGCTATTTTTGGCATTATTGGGTGAATTTTTTCTGAATTTTTTTGCAAAGAGTACAGCCTACTTTTTCATACAGATGTATGGCAGCACACCATATTTTTTGGAAGCCTCCTGGAATAAATGTAAACTTTGTAGAAGCCAATCACTTGCAAAAGAAGAACATCTTTTTCAAAAAAATCCCAAAAAATTGAACTTGTCATCCCATCTAGCAAGAATTGTAACAGAGAAACTGACTGTCAAACCAACCTCTTTGAAAGAGAAATGTCCACATAAGACACATGCCATTGTAAACATACTGCTATCAGTACTTATTTTTTTCTCTCTGAAGTAGTCATTTCTCTCAAAATCTCACAAGAAAATTTCCAAAATGGGCAGTATTGAAAGGGTTAATTTTGCCAAAGATTGTGGCAAAATTGCCGGTGTATCTATCGAATTGACACATCTAACTCTCCTGCCTTTAAAAATAAACACGCATGTCTATACTCCATTTATCACTGCTTCGATATGTTTTATGATGAACATTTTCATCTTTGGGTACTGAAGTGGAAACTTGGAATTACTTCCAACAATGGACATAAATGTAACACATTGGCGGATTCAGGGAGGAGCGCGCCTCTCGCGCCCCCCTCCCCCTGTACAGCCCAAATTTTCTTAATTTTCATGCAGTTTTTGCCAATTTTTGCGTTAGAAGTGGGTAAAAATTGGGGCGCCCCAAGGTTGGCGTCCGCCCCCCCCCCGGGAGAGATTTGGGACACACTTAACACCTTGAAAGCCAGAACATGGTTACTTGTAATGTATTCTAACCGAACCATGAATCCGGTATATCTTGTATATTTTGTATTCGGGGCAGTTCCTGAGATTAAGTGGTCCCAAATTTGTCATGATTAAATCATGATAAAATTGCCTTTCCCTATCTCTTAGAGTGGATGCATGATTTTGTACCCCGGAATAAATCATAAAAATGGGCATAAATCGAGCGCCCTTTCCCCACACTGTATTCCATTTGTCTAAAATTTCATTTGGTTTTTTTCTAAGCGTAAATCTACTTGTTGGTCGATCCATTTATGTTCCTGGCCAGAATGTTCCGGGTTTCGAAGCTACAGTCTTGAACTATTATGTATCAAATTCAGTCATGGTTTACTGAACTGCAATACTAAAGTACAGAATATGATACTAAAGTACTGCGGCATCAAAGTTGAAACTGCAATCAGTTCTGTAATCAGTGTGGGGAATTGGGGCTGGATTTATGACCATTTTTAATGATTTATTCTGGGGTAAAAAATCATGCGACCATAGTCCGCGCATCTTCATAAACTACACGGTCCTTCCTTAATGGTCCATTTTCACGGGAGCGTTTGTCATGGCTCTTAAGGCTGTCATGCTGGTCTAGGAGCATGCACCCCTTACAGGGCATTGATGTTTCTAAACACATCCAGTAAGGGGTGTCACTGCCTTGTGAAAACGGTAACAGGGCCACTTAACACAACACACGCTCATTGCAATGCTGCACGCCCACTAGTTTTTGACCGTGTAGTTTATGAAGACGCACTGTATAAGGGATAGGGAAAGGCAATTTTATCATGATTTAATCATGACAAATTTGGGACCACTTAATTTCAGAAACTGGCAAGAATCTCAATTCGAGACATATTCCACCCGGACCTTGAATGTTCGTATATCCGGGTGGAATGTGTTTTAAATCGAGATTCTTGCCAGTTCCTGAGATTAAGAGGTTCAAAATTTAAAATGGGAATAAATCATGTGCTGATTCCCCACATTGGTAATGGTTAGTTTAAGTGTTAAAGATGAAAGAACACTTAAAATAGAGCAGTTTCGCAGTAAAGACGGCGAAGGAATCACATCCGTATGTGGGCATGGGAGGTTGAACAAATCGAAAAGACTTGGATGTAAAGAGGAATTGATACTGTTATTTATTTATTTATTTATTTACAGTAGAAACTGCATTGGGCGAACTACCCATATTGTATGGAAAAAAGTACGTGGATGACAGTAGGTTCGCCCAATGGAGTACAAAATACTAAGTAAAAATCATGTTGATGATTTAGAAAAAGTATGCGGATGACAGTAGTTCGCCCAATGGCTAGTACGCCAGAGATGCCAACTCTCACGCATTCAGCGTGAGTCTCACGCTTTTGGGACTCTGGCACGGAAAGAACAAAAAAAAGAAAGAAGCTATTTTATGCATCAAGAAACCATTAACCTTCAATTGAAGTGTTTCATTCTTGTCTAAAATCATCATAGATCACAAATCAATGATGATATTTTGTCTAAAGTACTGTAACTAACTAAAGCAGTATATCTCACGCATTTGTGCCACCCAAATGCGTGAGATCTCACGCATTTTGACTCTCATAGGTTGGCATCTCTGTGAATGTCCAGTAAAGACAGATAGTCCTTCACTTTTGACTGGAATATCATCCTTCCAAGAAACAGGAACAACACTGACTTTCACAGTATGTGTCAAGTATCACATGGGAAATTCATGTCCATTAAAACCTCATGTGTACTTCTTCACTTTGCCATACTATTAACTGTTTTGATGACGGCCATTGTGAAGTCTGTTCTAGTGGTGTAACCACCCATGTCTGGCGTCCTCAGCTATTGAAAAGAAAAACAAAAGATCTCTGTTAATTTGTTAGAGATTTACAGTACGATAAATTACATTTCGCAGAAGTATAAAAAAGGGTTGCTGCTCTTCAGTCGATTCAATATTTCCTGTTTTCCCCCTGGCAAATCGGTTATATTCCCTTACAAAGAATACTTGAAAGGTATGTACAGGGCCCCTGAAGGCCATTTCTTAAATCATACACTGGAGAGGCTACAAAAATTTGGGCCACAATGTATTGAAAAATGACAATTATTACAGCCAGAACAAAACTCTGACCCTTCACCGACCTTGATCAAAATCTCAAAATTCCCAACTGAGAACCAAATTCCCTGACTTTTCCCTAACCTGGAGGAAATTATTTTTCACCGACTTTTCCCTGACCGGTGGCAACCCTGTTAAAAGAACGATATCTCTCTTTGGTTGGTGATGACCTTCACACATTTGTATCGGACACCAAAATGTTTACAAGAGTACATACACACTTATCTGTAATCTGCATAAAGTATTCGTCGACCAAAAGATACATACATGTATATTTCTGTATTTTTATTTTTTTTGCATAACTCAGACAACTATAACTAAGTGTCCTAGTTTCCTAAATGTAATAGCTATGACGAATGTAGCATTGTGTGTGGGCAAAACAAACTTATTTCTTACTGAACTCTAGCAAATGAATTTGTGGGTGTACGCTTCAATTAGAACTAATTGATTATTGCAGTAATTGTACAAACACAGGGTTCTCATTTGTTTCATTTGTTTTCAAGCGACACTAGTCCTATAATCTACTGCACTTCAGAAATAATGGTATACACTTCAAAATAATATTTTCTTGCTTTACAGCATTGCTACATTGGAGTGAGTAGCAATGTGCATTAGTTAAACAAAATATCGGATCTGAGCTCAAAGACTATTTTGCACATGCAAAACATTAATGACAGCAAGTACAACAACTACATTTATTTTAAGTGGAAACATCTGTTTTTAATTTCTATCATTTGTTTCATGAGACAGCTACTACATGAAACGATAGATTGTGCAGTGTGATAAAAACGGGATTTCATGATTGCTTTGGCAGCATACCGCAGCTGCAGTTGCTCAACTAAGTAATTAATTAAATAAATAAACAACTTATCTAGCATTAACACCAAATTAAAATACATGCATGCTTTATGGAGACCTTTTCTCACATCAAATGCCTTAGAGCCTCAATAATTGCCAGAGACATGTCGGTTCTGGTAGCATATCCTCCCATGTCAGGAGTACGTACCTGGTGCGAACATCATCAATCAAATCACAACATAACAATACTATACATCAGATTCAAATCCATATTCTACTTGTGATACAGAATAGGTAATTGCTGCTAGATACTGTTTGCTTACTGCGTGTGTTTAATATCTTGTTAAGTTAACAATTTTGTGAGAAGCATGATACTATTCAAAAGTATTATGTGAGTAGAGATACATCGAAATTAGTTACCTTTCCACTTTTTATGACTTTTTCAACTGCAGTTCTGATCATATCGCCATGGAGCTCAAGATTCATGTGTTTCAGCATGTGGGATGCACATAACAATATTGCTGTTGGATTTGCTACATCACGACCTACGCTTCCAGCAAATGCATGACGCGCTCCCTGAATGATATTAAAATCGAAATTTATGAAGATTTAATTCATTATTCATGTCTAAATGCGAAGTTTTGATTTACAACACGTTTATTACTTAAAAAGAAAGTAAATTCGATGCAAGTTCTAATTCGGTGAAATTTGGCTTACAGAATAGTTAATATTGGCAATGGCATGGTGAAGAAGAAGTTAACAGAGATTTCAATGAACATGAACTCCCCATGTAGTAGGGTGAAAGTCCATTTTTCAATATTTCCATTAGGTTACTGTGATACTCATTGATCAGATTATACATTGAGCTACAAATAACACACGTACCGGTTCAAAGACGGCAACATCTGAGCTGTAGCTCTCACCGGGTACAACGCCTGCTCCTCCAACCAAACCAGCTGCCAGGTTGTCAATAATGTTTCCATACAGGTTTGGCATCACCATCACGTCGAACTGATACGGGTTGGACACCAACTAAGGCAAAAGAAATGTCATCAAACTTGTAGACTTGTTCCATTTCACTGCTTAACTTGCATGTTTTCACGAAAGAGGTGAAACATCTCTAGCAGCTTGATTGTGTCTTGATAACATAAAAAGAGCTACCTGCATACATGTGTTATCCACGATCATGGACTCAAATTCTATTTTGGGATAGAGATCTGAAACCTCACGGCATGTTTCTAAGAACAAACCATCTGCTAATTTCCTGAAATATTTAAAATATCAGGATTGAGAACAGAATTGTTATAATATATGTTATGCTTTTGAAGCACAAAGTTTAAGAGTAATGCTGCTTACATTATATTTGCCTTGTGCACTGCAGTAACCTTCTTACGGCCGTGCTTGGTTGCATAATCAAAAGCAAATTTGGCAATACGGCGGGACTTCTCTCTCGTGATGATCTTCAAACACTCAACAACCCCAGGTACACTCTACAAAAATAATTTGCCTCAAACGTAACTAGAAACTTTACGACAGGATTTATATTCATGTAAAATAAACCTTTGTATTGTTAATATTTGAATGACTGTTAAAACGTACTTCGTGTTCTTTGGCACTGTATTCCCCCTCAGTCTGTTCTCTGATGATCACAAAATCTAAATTGTTGTGACGCGTCTGATATCCTGGTAGACTGCGTATCCGCACAACATTAGCAAACAGATCTAGTTCCCTCCTGTTAGAATGTAAAATACACCGGATAAATACATATCAGCCATCATACCGTACATATGTACATGTTTAGTGTAAAATGGCACTTTTATAGAAGGGATCACATGTGCATGTTGATTGGAAATCGGTACATGTCTTTAAATATTTCAAACCTTAGTTGCATATTGACCGTCTCTAACAAACTGCCCTCGTATGTCATGGGGGTAGATATTATTCCCTTCAAGCACACACCGTGTTTCTTGCATGATGCTGCAACATCCTCTAACGGTACACTATGTTGTGGTTGCACTTCACTACAATTAGAAGGTTAGCGTCAAACTAGTTTGCTGTCTGTAGTAAGATTGTAAAAGTAAATGCCGAACTAACTGCAGTGCACTATGCACTGTGCTATTTTCTAGTGTCCAGCTGATTCGTGTAGACACTAGGAAATAGGGCAGCCTATGCAGAAAAAATAGCATTAGACTTATGGTAGAGTGACATATTTGTAGTCTCTTTAAAGCGCATATGGATTTGAGTAACAGCATGCCCAGGAGGGTACCGCGTTTTCTTTTTCATTGTTTCGTACAATATTCCTACAATAAAGGGTACAGTCATCCTCGGTTGCTGCGATTTTTTTGATCACACAAAATTTAATCGCTGAATAAGCAGCTGAATAATCGAGCAAACTGAATTGCAATGCATTTTCTCCCTTCGGCATCTCACTCACTAATTCCATAAGTTCAATACTATACAAGCATTGCACTTGGTGCTTTGGCCATGCCACCCACTAAAATATGATCTGTTCTGTTTCAACCTTAAGAACTTCTCCTCAAAATCTACAGGTACTCCAGCTGCACTGAACACATCTTTGACAGATGTCATTATTTCAGGTCCCACACCATCTCCTGGAATCATTGTAACTGTCTGTCGACCCTCCGGCCTCTGTACAGGTGCACTGCTCACCTGTGAATAAATATTCATATCATATTAAACTAATGCTACTTTTTAAATGAAAGCCACAATTCAAAATTGAAAAAAGAAACTTGTTTTTCAATTCGTACTGACACATGCCAATTGATAAGATTAACAACGGCAAGTTGAGTCTGATGCTTGCTGTATGATGTCAGAAATGTGTACACTGTACATGTACTTCAACTACATGCTAGACCAACAATATTCACTGTCCATTAAATGCAAGCACTAAGAAATATTAAGAAGTAATACATTCAATAAAATTTCTTGAGTTGTCATCGAAAGTCCGCCCTGACTTTCGAATACCGAATTGATTTTCACTTTCGATATCGGAATTAATCGGATTTTTACTCAGACATGTAGTTTAAAACTCGATTAATGAATAGGCAACCACATCAATATACACTTTAAATTATGACATTATTTGAAACTATTACCATTTGTAGTTAACATTAAGGAAAAACATCATATCAACTTTTCTTGGATTAAGGCTAACTCTCTCTTTTGTTATCAAATTGCCAGCCTTGCAAAACCAAAAACCAGAATTCTGCTAAAACCGGAAGATTTCCATCTTGAATTGTTCAAGAAACTATTCACAATAATGCATTTCTTCATAGACTGCAGCTGTCATTTATTAAGTGCTGGGTCAAAAATAAAAACAATTAATCAAATCATTCTTCTGATAATCGAATCTTCTCAAAAAGTTTCGATAATTTCGAATACGAGTATCGAAAAGCGGCTCTAAAAATTTCAATTTAGCTTAAAAATGTACAGTACTTGCAAAGTACATCACATGAGAGATTTACTGTAGCTTTTGTCAGATGAATCTTTATTTGTAAATAATAACTACCATGAATAGAAAAATTTTAAAATAGAATACTTGAATGAAAATGATTATCCGAAGTTACAAAAGCAAAATCATCAAAATTTTCATAATAACATTGTCAATCTGGATAATGTCAGTGCTCGCCATAATAAATTTGCTCGGGTGAACTAATACCATGCAAAACGAACAAAAGATGGTTGATTTGTCATGCTGCTTTTCATCTGCAACATGTGCAGAACTGACGGGTTCTATGGTACTTGAAGTATATTTATTGGTCTTCCCTTAGCTATAACGTACTCAAAAACGAACGTTAGGTTTGAGTGACAAATGACATGAAAGGTAAACATCAAGAAAATAATTTAAAAGGTGTATGTTTACAACTTGTGGATGGGCTGTGGAATTTTCACTGTACCTTATGGTCCTATTTGTTAGGTGAGCACCATGATAATAAGAAAATCGATTACGTAATTACATAGAAACAATATTTGACAGTGCTCGAGTTTATAGCAATACCCTCGTAAGTTTTATTGCAATTTTTAAATGTGCGGTGAAAATTTGAATTTCGTGTAATTCTACAAGATCTATCTTGGCTTACCATAGGTTTCTGGACAGCTGCAGACGTTCTTAAATTGCATTGTCCTAGTTGTCGAGTGACCTACAAATAAGAAAGGTTGGCTTTACTATATGTGTCGCATTTCAGGTCAGTGATACTCGGATCAAGGAATCACATACATGTACTGTACATTTGTGATCTTGCACACTAAATTATTGGACGTCTGAATTTAGTCAATCTAGAAAAGCTTAAGTCAAACTACTTTTCATGGTTCCTTTATAACATTGATTGTGCCTACTACAAGGTCACTAGTGACTGGTATTTCCATTCGGCACAATTTTTACTGAAATTAGCTCAATACGAATGTGAAAACATGTAAAACTTACAACAGTTAACAACCTCCGAGATCCATTCAATGCCATTTTGCCCTTCAAAATGACGTCATTTTCTGGGGATACCCAAGGATTTCCTGGGGATTCCTGTTTGAGGAAATCCTGCGAGAAAAACATCTGACAGCCCTTGTTGTTTTGGAGTGACTGTTCATTTTATCGAGTGTTTTACGGAGCATTTAAAGCAAAAATGTCGAAAGTGTTGACTTTATGGAGGTCATTCCCACGATTGACAAATACTTGCACGAGCTGGCATTTCTTGAGAAATTCGAAGTCTGCAAGATATGTCAAGGTACGGTTGTGGTAAAAATTCTGGGGCAGATACAGGATTCCTCGTTGGAGGCCCGGGGCCTTCAGGCAGGCCTTTTAATATTTTCCTCCAAAAGCCTACGAAAATGAAAGAATTTTGGGCCGCTGGAAGGGGTGCGCTCCGGCGGCGCCCAACCCTCCCCCCCCGCCCCCCCCCCCGGATCCGCCAATGAAATCCAGTTCTGGCCACCAATACTTGCCAATAACTGGGCAGATCCAAGCGACGAAATAATTAAATAAACTTTTGAATAGCATAGGTTAGGTCATGCACATTATTACTGACACTGACATGATACTCAATTTCAAAGGTGACCAAGCATTAAACATTCACAATTAAATCTGATATTTCTCATTTCTTTCAGGCTCTCGAATGCTCAGCTAGAGGTGGACTGATGCAGTTTACGAGATGTAGCTCGGATATCACAAGGGAGATTAGTCTTTACCCAGTTCCAGACTTATCCATTTTAGATCCTGATATACAGGAACGTTTTCGGGAGGTGGAGGAGAAGGTAACTAATTTTCATATTTCCGACACACCTGCAGAACACCCTAAAACAGACAACAGACGATGGGGCAGTAAAGTGGGTGGACTAGATCTATTTCATTATAACAGACGATGGGACAGTAAATTGGGTGGACTAGATCTATTTCATTATATTTAAATTACTCACTTTTATCGCATTGAACAAGTTTTTAAAGATAGCATCAGGCTAACATGCGTGCACACTTCTTCTTTCAGACTGGATTTCTTCCAAATGTTTTCAAAGTTCTGGCACATAGACCTGCGGAGTTACGTGCATTCTTAGGATATTACGACGTTTTAATGGATAAAAACTATGGTAAAATCTTATGTTTTAAAATCATTTCTGAGAATAAAATCATTGTTCTTTGGATTTAATCCCAGAGTTGCTGGTTTGTGAAAAATATAAACATTCATTCAGTTATTTCGTAAAAAAAATGACTTACCATTCATATTTTTGCCTAGGTAAGCTAACTCCGGCCGAAAAAGAATTGATAGTGGTGGCGACTAGTGCAAAAAATAATTGTCAGTATTGTGTTGTGGCTCATTCCGCGGTTCACAGAATTTTCTCGAAAAAGCCTTACTTGGCCGATCAGGTTTGTAGTTTTAAATTATTGTATCACACTATTCATTAGTGTAACACATCTTATTTCTATTGACATCAATAAATAATACACGTACATATTAACGTTCCCAATTAAAGGTTGCCATTAACTGGGAGAGCGCAAATCTGAGTTCGAGGGAACATGCCATTCTCGAATTTGCACTGGCCGTAATGGTTTGCGAAGTGGTAACAGAACAACACTATGCGGACCTGGCACAGCAGGGGCTTGATAAAGAAGATGCTTGGGATATTGGAGCAATTGTAGCCTTATTTGCCCTTTCGAATCGTATGGCATTTACAACTGGTATGAAACCAAACGAAGAATTTCATCTTCTTGGGAGAATACCAAAAGACAAAACTAAAAAATAAACCTATCATATATCAGTGTAAAGGTTAGCTGAATGGAAAATTTGTCCAAATGAACCTGGAGTTATTTTACGTAATTAAAAACTAATTAGAAGAATACTGGGTACGATCTCACTCAGACACAAATACAGAAATTGTGTCAATAATTTTAACCTTAAAATAATGATTTACGAAATATTGCTTCCAAACGAAATATACAAGGCAGGAAATAAAAAGAGTTTCTAGATGGATAAATCTGTCACATGTGATATCTACACTCCTCCCCGCTTATATCGATATCGCTTATATCGATATCCCGCATATATCGATATATTCCTATATCGATTTCCCCACTTATATCGATATTTCCAACACAATAGAAACGCCCTTAATCGATATTTCTTCTTCTTATCACAGGTGACGCACGGTCGATGTTTGCACTTTGCTGGCCAATGTTTGTACTGTATTTAACACATTTCGAGTCTAATCTCAACATCAAACAAAAACAAGCTATTGTAACTGTTGCCACTTATGAACATGTATTTAATTTACTCAGGATATCAATAAACTGTTACAAAACAAGGAAACTTAAGTTAATCTTTCTCCAAACTGCGGAAATTAATAAACATTGAGTACATGACACCTAATCGCCATATTACCATCAGTTATACAAAGAAAATATTA
>JBCAUI010095657.1:0-19221 GCA_038406195.1 Haplosyllis anthogorgicola
TGGTTAATTGTATTTCTTCATTATGCCGTATATTTCTATATTAAGCACTAATCTTTGGAACACAGTTTAAACGATAGCTTCATATTCAAAAGTATGACTTACAAATTCCAACTATATTTTAGCGCTTCAAAACATTTCTGTGCTCTTTACTTCCAAATAACTTCGTGCAAAGTCACAGCATAAAAGTGAAATACCAGTGAAAATATCTATAAAATAAATGGGAAAATATGATACAATATTTACATATGCTTCTATTTACAAGGTATAATATTAATATTTATCTTTGCCGTATCTTAAATATTTTCCGCATTATTGTTTTTCGACCCACTCTGTAAAAAACTGTAGCACAAGTACTGCGTACCGTTCGTCTACAAATGTCGGGATTTCACTGCTGGCTCCACAGTATATGTTTCACATTACACAATTGCTAAGTTGATAGTGTATATTATTCCACGTCTATGTTATGCAAAAATGTACAGTAACTGTTCCCTTATTTACACAATATATCACAAGTCACAGACAATAGCCACTCCCTCCTCTAGTTGTAGAGATCCTCTCGGTCTGTTCCAATGGCTTCTCCCTCGTCGAGCGAAGAGAAGTTGAGGAAATGCGAGGGTCGGTGCACCTCGTGGTAGAACTCCTTCGGGTTGGACAACATCAGGTCGTACTTCATATCCGGATTGTGACGCACGCCTGAAAACGAGAATGAAAACGATTACAATTTGACAACTTGGCATTTTAGTTTTCTTGGATAAGAATAAATGCGAAATTATTTATCATTCATTACAAAGGCTATCCATCAGTTCTTCCAATACTACCATAGCCTGACCACGTTGCATTAGTATCCTTTATCCCATACAATTTGATATTTCAATCAACTGTAAAGGTATTTCAAATTGTCAAGAAAATTAATGCAAAGGTAGTAGAATTTTCAATTGATTTATCGCCTATTTCAATTTCAATTTCAAAAATGTATTTGAGCCCATAAAACGAACATTAATCTCCATAACTGGTGAGCACGCCATACTTTTCGGGAATAAGCATCTCGAGCACATAAACTGCACATTAATATCATCGAACTGAAAATCAACTTCCTATTCTCTGCGATCAAGTGCATCAAAAAAGCATAAACCTCACATCAATCTTATCGCATTGATAAGTGCATTACTTACCCATGAAGTTGTAGTTCCAGGAGCCTTGTCCGGGGATCATGAAGAAGCCGAGGAAGCGATCGGACAGTAACATCTGCACCTTCTCGTAGAAGCTCGGGAGGTAGCCCTTCGGGTTGTTGCCTTTGTCCGTGTTCTGTCGTCCCCACTCAAACCCGCTCGGAGTCAACTTGTACGCCGTCAGGGAGCACGAGCCTGGCGTGAAACTGCAAACACAAATATACGTTGAAAATATCTATACAGTGTTATAAAATGCATAAACGAATAACATTGTTCCACACACCTGTCAATTACTGTTCATTCGCCAATTTTGAGTAACCTTCAATTTTTCGTCAGTAACTGTGCTGACAGTACCGGTAAGCATGTAACTGTATGTTATACACAGAACCACGCACGTGCAAACTTCAGATTTATCTGTAACCTTTCACCAGGTCAAAAATAAATACAATTTTCAACATGCGAAACATTCACCACTAATGGCCGTCCTCGGATAAGTTGAAACTAGCGTATTTTTGAATTATAACCGTCAAACACAATTTCTGTCCGCTATACATACCTGCATGTAATAACCACCGTCTTCTCTCCGTCCCAGATGGGATTCTGTGCCATCACCTTGGCGTGAGTGGTGACATCTTGTGGTGAGAGTTGTGGCAACTCATTGGGCTGGGTGTGTATCCAGCCTAGTGGCTCCATCTCCTGTGAACACAAAACACATTACAAAATTATTTTTACCACAGGCAACTACATTTTCCCTTCTTGAAAAATAAAATTAAGCAGGTCTTAGATACAGTAAGACTCATTTGAGAGTGCACTCTAGCTTTACGGGCGACCTACCCCTTGTCAATTTTGTCTTCTTCTACTATTTTTAACATCCACATGGGAGGGCACTCCAGTTTACATGCTGTTTCAATGTAAATTTAAGGTGGCCTCTCAAAAGGAGATTTACTGCATTGCTCAGTTTGCACTTTTACGGATGTGAGCAGCACGCTTACCTTCAGGTACTCGTGTGTGGGGAGTGTGTTGGGTAGGTGCACGGTTTGGTGGGTTCCCCACTGCGGCGGCATCACGATGCACCGTATCTCCTTCACCTGAGGGTTGTCCGGCGGACTCACTCCATACAGGTACCCTGCAATCTGTCAATCAAAACGTGCATGGATTAGAGAAAAAGACAAATAATACTTTAGACTTGTGATAATAGTACGGCAAAGCGACAATACACTCCTCCCCGGATATATCGATATCGCTTATATCGATATCCCGCTTATGTCGATACCTTTTTTCCGCACCAAAAATATCGATATATCCGGGGACAACTGTATATGACCGATATAATTATCGACAAAGTGAGCGCTGTAGGTAATGTTACGTAATGCTGTAATGCTATGTGTAGCTGCATGGCCTGCATTAAATCCTAGTTTACACTCACAGTCCGCAAATTGGCTTTGCCAATATTTTACACGTTATTGTATTTAGCTTCTGAGAGGAACATCGCGATGGAGAACTGTTTCCCTGAGTCAAGGTTTAGTACATTGTGTACACATTTTACTGTAAGTTCCCATAACAAGGCAACAGTCATTGACTGATCATAACCGGGTATCTTACAGAACTCTTTAATGTCTCCACAATTTAGAAGTCGAATTACCATGGCATTAAGATATTCGCTTGACCAATATTGTGGATTTTTGCTATGTTTTATATAATGCTATGGGAAAAGAAATTTGCCAAAGTCCAACTACAGTGCATTGACGTAACTCGAACACGGATAATTTGTTTTGGGGTGAACTTGAACCTTTGCAATTTCTCATCTGCACATTTTCTATCGATATTTCAATGGTTCGACTGCGATTTGACCAAAACAGATGCACCGTGTACCTATTGCACGTAATGTGACCTCAAACATGACATACCTGCGCTCTTAGATCAGAGATGATGATGAACTTCTTGAGGACGTTTTTGGGAAGGATGTAGGTGTAGCCGGTCTCCTTGATGTCGTCGGACGACACGTAGATGTGGTTGGTACGGAGATGCAGGTTGGTTGCGGAGATTGCTCGCACGCGCCACTCCGTCTTGGAGGCGAACGTCTGTGTCTCGTAGTTACTCAGTGTCGTCGTTATGATCTCGTCTCCGTGTTTATTCACCGTCCTGTAAAAAGTACGAATTTCATACAATGTCAGTAAGATCAAGGTTGAGTCAAAATAATACGTACGACTGCGGATTTGTTGCTGACTTTAAGTCATTTAAGTAATGCTGGTTTTTTTCCCCCTTCAGTACAGCCTCTGTGCAAGAGTTCCGAGCTTATTATTTTTGCGCGACTGCATGCTTGCACGGTTGTAATGAGTGGGAACACAGGTACAATCAACACATAAGATACTAATCCCTTGACAATGTCTGGAGTGTTCGTTCCAATTACTATGGCAGTAACTGTACATGTTTTACAGCCAACTCTCAGGAACATCACCAGCACAGACATTACGGGTTAAACCGACTCAGAACGAGATGGCTGCGCCCAAATCCGTGCCACTGTTTATCTACCACAGATGTAACGCCGAGGTTACTACGCGACATGAAGTTAACTCAGCTGACTAAACTGTGGAACAACTAATTCGGTATCAGTAAACTTGACGATAACGTTTACTGATTTAATCTCGAAAACGACCAGCTGTGACATGAAACTATCTAATCCATTGCAAGTTCTTACCTGCTTAAGCTTATTTCAGCACTGATTTCACCAGGGTGGTGTGCTGGCATACAGAATATAGGATTATTCCTGAAATACTTTACTTTTAAAGGTGTTTCAACGCAATTTTCCCCATTTTGTATCTCTTCAAGTCAACAAATATTTTGAACCCACTATGTCAATTTATGTCTCTTGGCACCCCTAACTTTTGTTAAATTTTCAATCGTGATCAACTGGACTAGGACTGGGTACTTACTTGGTGGTTGTGGCGGTGAGCTGTGACTGCTCTTTCGTCTGTTTCTCTATCTCAGCGATCTGCAGCCTCTGCGCGGATGGTGCGCTGATCTCCATACCCAGGATGATGTCTCGTATCTCAGACTGTGTCAGGGATGCTACGTTTACACTGTAATGAAATAAATGCTGCGATTATACACAAGTTAATACAAGATGTTCTACGTTACACGAACTGACACACCGCATTAAATTTTCACAAACATGTACTTTCTGATTTCAAACTCTGGTTGCCAAATGTCCTCCATTTGTTGGATAATGTTAAGTACATAGCCGATTTGAGCAAAGAATACAGTAAAGACTGTTTGAAAGGAAAGCCTGTGAAGCGAAAGTTTGTCTATTACGAAAGGAACTCTCTGCAACCTGGTGTATTAAAATACATTCTATTTGGTCTGTCTCAAGAGAAAGATTCTCTCAAGCGAAAGAATTTCCTTGCAATTTCTACCTTTCTCCTCACGCAGACTTTACTGTAATGAAATTATCTGTTCATCAACGTGACAGAGTCATTTATCTAGGAAAGTTGGTCCATTCCGCTGAAAGCCACCTTCTTACAAACTATCGGGTCATTTTGACATTTTGCGCATCTTATCTGAAACACAAACGTTGAGACGTGCATGTACTACGCAACTTACTTGTTTTTCTTGCCGTAGTCGGCGAGGATGAGGTCCTTGAGCTGCACCTCGACCTTCATCCACTCCTCGTCCGTCAGCGTGGGCCAGATGTGGTGCGGCTCCGTAATCGTCGTCTTGTCCGGCTTCAGGATGATCTTCGCGCGGTCGTTGTTCACGTGCAGCGCGCGCAGGATCAGGATCAGACGGGAGAATGCCTGTGAGGCACAAAGATAATATTACGTTACTTTGGTAGTTTGTGCAGATTTAATTTTTATGGATGTTTTTTTCACGGCCGTTGTTTAACTACAGAGTGTTACGGATTTGGATCAGATGCAGACACGATAGTTCTGCAAGAATCAGAAGGGTTTTAGGATTTAAATGATCGTTTACAAATGCAATCTGGTTTTCATGAACTGCGCACGGTGCAAGGCAAATAGTTCGTGAGAACGAGAGAAAAATCCTTGTAAAATTTGTTAAGAGCACAGTTCACTAATTGCTTTAAATTTGAAATTTTGATGGGATCATTATTGCCATTCTTGAACCAGAAAATCATTGTTTTCATGGAGTACATAGCAATAGTAAACTTTGGAATTTATTTTGTTGTGGCTCGTTGTATTTGTTTCAATTTGGTAAGAGAAACTTGATACTTACGGTATATGAAGAGATCGTCTTGAGCCAATCATCGTAAAGGTTGAACAGGACCATCTGAGGTTCCGTCGCCTTCAGGATCAAGTCTCCGAACTTCTCCACCTGTGCACAGAAATAACGTTACAGTCAAGCATTGAAAATCTTACAGATTAACAGTATATAAATAAAACACTAACTTGTTGACTTACATTCCCAATGTACTTGGAAACCGGAAAAATGAGATTGTTGTCAAAACAAAGGGCAGTTGACTCATTCCACAAATTTGAATTTCCCAGTTATTTGTGTTCGTTGTTAGGCTCCGGGACATTTAACCAAATTCATGGATTTTACTGTGAGCTCCCATAACAAGGCAATAATCATCAACAGATTATAACCGGGTATCACAAAGAACTCTTTAATGTCTCCACAATTTAGAAGCCGAATTACCATGGCATTAAGATATTCGCTTGACCAATATTGTGGATTCTTTCTGCTAAGTGCTAAAGTGATGTTGTCTTTAAGAATCTATAAGGAAATTTCGTCTATCAACAGCGGTCAAGTTCCGAAAGCAGGAGCTTTCATGAGGGAAATGAAGGAACTGCTTAATGTAATTGCATTTTTAAACAGGAAATCGTGCTGTACAATGTGCAGTGAAGCAAAACATTTAAATGCTGCCAATCTGCAGTCTGAACCCCCTGTAGTGTACACATGCAGTGTTTGAAATGAGCCCAGTTCGTCGGACAATGACCAGCAAAAGTAACGTCGATCTGACCAATTTAAAATGCCGTCAGATAATTTTACAATTAAAATAATAGTACAGTGTATTTGGTGCGACTAACTACTGTTCGGTCTGACTGGCCTCCAAACTAATTTCGGACAATGGACGCGTGGTTCATACCTTGAGACAAGCCTGGAACGGAAGCTGTAGCTCGGAGCCCTTGATGACGATGTTGGGGAAGTCGAGGAGATGCACCTCGAGCGGGTCTAACATTCCCTTCCGCGTCACGATGATCTGTTTGGGCTGCTCCTCCACCGGCAGAGAGCGGATCAACGCAGCAACCTCCTCAGCAGTCTTCCACTTGGCCAACTGTAAACGTAACGAGATACTTGGTATTTGACACACATACCAAAAATACAGTAAACACCCTTTTGAGGATAGTGCACCCAGCATGACCGTTAAAAAGAGTGACCTCTCACGAGGACGTCAGCTGTTCATGTCCGATATTTTACTGCAAAGTTGATGTTGGTATTTATTATTATTACTACTACTATTTTGTGCGTATCATATGTGCCGAAACTGTCCATTTCATAGAAGTTACCAAGCTGCCAGACTTAAGATCATGGGTGTTACGGCCAAACAAGTTTAACAGAGGTGTAATGCAGGACTACAATTTTCATTCACCGACCAAACTGTTTGTTCCAATTACTAAGGTAGTAACTATCCATGCATTACTGCCAACTCTCAGGAACACCAGCAGCACAGACATTACGGGATAAACCGTCTCAAAACGAGAAGGCTGCACCCAAGTCTGTGCCACTGTTTGCTGTACCACAGATGTAACGCCGAGATTACTATACAAGAAGATAACTCAGCTGACTAAACTGTGGCAAAATGGGCTTATAAAGACTTGTAACTGCAACTGTTTAACTACAAGGGGCAGAGCTACCTCTGGTCAGAAACCAGTGGCCCCATAAATTGGACGTAGATCAAAATTTTTGCAACCCACGCAAGTGTTGAGTTTGTGCTAATTAGACGAATCCAGCAACGTTAAGTTTCTGCAGATTATGACGTCACATTTGCAATGGTTTGAGATAATTTGATTTGGGGTCATAACAAATATTGTGTTGTGGATGTAAAGGTAGCAGTTTCCCCATTAGTAACCCTTTAATTTTAATACTGTGTAATCGGCTCACCTGTCCGAGACGCTTCTGTCCGGCCCAGACGGACGTGTGGATGATCTTGAGGAACAACTGTCCGGTTCTCGGGTTGAAGATGAAGATGGCGCCATTAATCGGTTTGGTCGTCAAGTTTCCTTCGAACGTCTGAAATGTTTAAATATTCAATGTAAGCAAAAACGGTCAACACGAAATACATGCGGTTAAAACAGACATTTTCAATTGCCGGTGTGTTAATTCACTAAGGAATCTAGTGCACATTATGCTTCCCTGTAAACATGAATGAAGAATTCTGTTATACAACAAGAAAAGTAAGCCGTCGGTTATTTTATTACTTTGCTTTACGTTTTTTATTCTCACCTTCGAAGAAATAATTTCTAAACAAATCCCTGTTTAAAGTTCTGCTAAACTTTAACCTCCTAATACCCTATCTCTAATTACCTTCTATTTAAGTTATTTTGGACTCATTTCAATGTCAGAGTTTAACTCTGCTTAATGCGAGCATCCCTTACTCAAACTCTTTATTAAGCAACACAACACTGCTACATATTTAAGTGTATGGCGCAACTCACCTTATGGATGGTGACTCTGTACACGTTGGTATCATCCACGAACCAGATGATCTGGTTGGAGAAGAGTTCTCCGTAGTTCTGTGACGACAGGTACGGCTCAGTGGGTTCTGAGGAGTACAGCTGTAAACCTTTACGTATTCTTTCCCTCAACACGTACAGCGCCGGGTTCGCCTTCATGATCTTTGCCATGGCCTGTTGGATCAGTGGCTTAGCGCCCGGGAACCAATTACCGAATGCACTGTGTAGATTGTATGCCAAGTCTATTGCTATGAGGGATCCGGTAGGTGACGGGTAGATACTCATGTTATCTGTGGTGTAATCAAGGAACTTTGCACGAGCGTAACGCTCAATGTCATGGGAGTCGTAATCGCCCCATCTCAACTGAATATCTAACCAATACTTCTGTGTTGTGGAGCCATCCATTGTATCCCTGTAATTAAAAGATGTACAACCGTAAAGTTACCAGTTATTTCAAATAGCAGGCTGGGATCTTATTTTTTCCGAACATTCAATAAATGTACAGGGACGAATATTTCATACAAGTGTTTAGCATTACGATTCGTGAAATATAATTGATTGTAGTTTTTTCGTTGACAATTTACACTGAAGGGATTCTTTTACATGACAAAGCGTAACGTTATTTACTTACTTAGAATCTGCGAGCAGTGAGGGTTTCGACACGTTCCACTTGTAGGAAGCGAACAGCAGGATGTCGGCGCACGAACTGTTCATCTTGTACGACTTGCGCGGATGTATCGTCTCCTTCTGCACCGTGTCGATACCAAGCATGTCCAACTCCTGATCAAACACCTGTGTGCGGAAAAGAGAGAGAATCATTGACTGATCATGTACATGTGTAGGTACTTAAACTCGTTTCTGCATTCAAAGACAATGAGTAGCATTTTAATTCCACCAAACCGTACAGTAAATTTTCCTTTGTTTATCACAGAAGTCACTATATTTACATATTTTACATTACTGATAATAGATGGGGCAACAGGTTCTGCGATGCACGCAAGATTTCACTGTTAATATTGATGAAGAGGCTGCAAAACATACACATTTCACCGCACTAATTCACCCTTTGCGATAGTGCTGGATTTTCAAATTTCTGAAAACTCACGTGTGCTATTTTTTCAACACAAGCTAAAACCTTAAAACATTGTCAATCTTGGTCTGAATACCGCATACACTCCTCCCCGGATATATCGATATCGCTTATACCAATATCCCGCTTATATCGATACTTTTTTTCCCACATCAAATTAATAGACGCTCATATTAATTGTTCTGCTTATATCGATATCCCGCTTATATCAATGCTATTTTCCCGCACCAAAAATATCGATATATCCGGGGCCAACTGTAGTTCTCTTACCTGACAGAGATCCATGACGACACTCTCGTGTATCTTCTGCCACAAGTGAGCCCTGAAGATCTGGATCAGTGAGATCTTCAGTGTCGGGATCTTACCGTGCATAAAGATTCCCGTCAAATCCAGCTGCACCTGGAAACCTACGTACACCTGGAAGTAATATCAGTAAAACATGTCATCAACAACTCTCGAATTCTGTTACCAGCTCTATTTGACGACCTTCACAAATATTGTCGCAGAACAGGTGGTCGTGGATGACAAATTTCACTGTAATCCAATACACTTTTTATTATTTATTTCCACTATAAAACAAGTGCGAAAATCGTTCAAAGCCTTGGCAGCGGTGAGTGAAGTAATTTGTTTTCTATCGTACTGGTGTCATTTGCTTCTTTCTTGCTTCTTTGCTCATAATACATGCCAGCACGCAGAGGCTGGAAATTCCATTAGTTCAGAATAACAGAACATCTGTCCATGGAATTCTTTCCTTCTTAAACGTTTTTAAAGTGTAAAAATTTCCAACGTCACATAAGTATAACTTACATTTGCTCTGTTGATCGTCGGTGACCACCACAACGTGAATCGTCGGTTGGGAATCTGATTCAAACCAGATCTTTGCGCATTCGTCAGCTTCTTGTACTTCATAGATTCCTCAAAACCGCTCGCCTTCTCCCTGTAAACATGAAGGAGGAATTCTGTTGTACAATTGGATAAATTATGCCATCTCTTACATTATTCCTTTGTCGTATGTTTCTTATTTTCACTTTCTAAGAACCTATTTCTCAACAAATTTTTGACCGTCTGCGGATATGATTTAAATCAAGCATTATTAATAGACATACCAGAAGAGACCCTCCCATGTTGGGAAGTAGGTTCCCTTGAAGAGCGTGTGTTCCAGGATACCCTCCACACCTCCGAGTGCCTGGATCATGTCAGTTCGGTAGTTGTTCAGGTTCCACAATTTACCGTCGTGTCGCTGATGCGTCCACCAGAACGGATTCTGCTTCAGTACTTGGTACTGCTTGAAGTCCGTGCGCACTCTCCATCCCTTATCATACGCCAGTGTGTGTCTGTCCTTCTGGAACAGCGTGTTAATCCTGGGTATACCACGATCCCAACTGTCCTCAAGATCCTCCAGAGTTAGACGGCGGTTCTGTGCATTTGCCTCCTGTCGCTTCAAGGCATACTCAGCCCATACGCGCTGCGAGTCTATGAACTCGCTCTCCCACGGCATGATGTATCTGTACAAGTTTGGAATCAGCTGATCCTCGTCGTGGCTCATACCGGACCGGAAGTGAGTGATTCCCACATCCGTCTGTTTGGACCACCTCAGGTCAGACTGCGGGATCAACACGTGACCCATTGACAACATTCCCAAACCTCCCAGTTCCTGTAACACAACATGGAAAAATGATTTTAACCGTTTTCTAAAATAACAAGTGGTGTAAAATCTACATTACTCTTAAAACAGTTAATAGGCAAAAATGCAATGTCATCTTGACACCAATCCTCACTAATGTATGTAAAATGGCATAAACATTACTTTTCAAGTTAATTATGGATAATTCACTAATTCAGATTTTATAGCATTCAATTTGGAATAATGATTAGTTTCCACCATTTAGAATTTACCCTAAAATGCCACATCTTGCCTTTGTACTTTTTCAGTGCTTTAGCGCAGCGGTCACATAAACAAAATTTTAATTGTATGTATTTTATGCAAGAATCGCTCTTACCTTTGGTGTGTAGAACACTACTGGAGGGAATCTGCTGGGCATTTTAGAGTTGAGACCGATCTTGATACGTGTTTGTATCTTGTTTTCACACTTGACTAGTAGATCTAACAGCTCCTGCGTGTTCACAACTGCCTCACGGAAGTAGGTCATCAGACCAATCAGCGCCGTGTTCCACTTGTTTACAATCTGCAAAACGGATCTCATAATGTTTCTAAAACTTGCTTTAAATTCAGGTCTCGACTTTTATGTCGGGACTTTCTACCAAAATTTCAAAATGACGGACAATTTTCAAAAGTGTTCGCCAAAGAGACAGATAAAATTTATAAATTTCTAGTTATACCAGGGCAGTAAAACTGATCAAATGCATAATTGACAGATGACATTAAAATTTTGTCCGTCAGTTTGGTAGACATAAAATTTCATAGGGGTCTATCCTTTGATCCCCTTCACGTTTCATGTGCTAATGTTACAGGTATTTGTGAATGTTGCGTGAACATTCACAAAGTTGACTTATCTTCATGCAGTGCGAAATTGATTTTCTTACCTTTGTAAACGTGGTGGATCCAGAGGCCATGAGAATTTGTCTGACTCTGTTGTGGAATCGTCCCATGGACTCCTCGTCCACTCGGAGGAAGCACTGCGCCGTTCTCTCCTTTGTCACCTCGTTCTGCAAGTTCCAGACTCCGTCTTTATGCGTGAACTCCTCGTGCGTGGTGCGGCACTTCGGTAGGATACGACACTCGAACCCACACATGTTGAACAGTAGGTTCGGGTTGTCCTTGCTGTAGACGGATGTGAAGCTGTTCTCCCACTGCACCGTGGTCACCGAGCGCGGTAAACGGTTCTTGATGTCCCAGAATACGGCACGACCCCTGTGAGCAGAAATACAGCACTATTTCAAACAGGGAATAAATAATGTTGTGACCTACATTCACTGTACATTTACTAAATACAGTAAAATCTGCATTGGGCGTATTATCCATTGGGCGAACTACTGTCATCCGCATACTGTTTTTCAATCGCCAACATGATTTATACTTAGTATTTTGTACTCAACTGGGGCGAACCTACTGTCATCCATGTACTTTCCATGAATTATTGGTGGTTCGACCAATGCAAATTCTACTGTACAACATATTTATTGACTATGTCACACTGAAATTCTTAATAACCTTGATTGACTATGTTATACTGAATAACCTTGGTATTTTTATGCATATAGTATGTAGTACACTTTGACCACTCATTTTGTTATCTCGAGTTCTCCAGTGCTACTGCAAACATCACACCTCAGCATCACTAAATTATCAAAGAAATACAGGGGTTTTTTTTAAAAGAAGTGAACTTACAAGTTGACGTCATGTTTCATGAGCCTCATTCTGGCATCTCGCGGCCAGCACTTCTTGTTGTTGTAGCCGACGATGTTCTCGTTATTAGGATCAGGATGCTCCGTCAGATAGCGCTGTATCAGATCACGTGCCTCTTCTGCAGTAAACCTGTTATCAGAAATGATCAATGTTTAAGCCAATTACAGAGAGTTTAAACAATCATTGAATGGTTTCGCGATAACCTTTTTGGAGCCGTTGGTACTCCCTATTTTGCGTTGCAGCAACAATGTAATCTGGCATCACAGTTCAATCACCGAAAATCATTGCTTCAACTTATCAGTCTGCAGCATCTTTCTCAAACCATCTACCTATCGGCATCAGATAACTAAAGGTTCTTACCTGAAGAAGATGTGTATCTTGTCTATGTATCTGGAGTACAATCTGATTGGATGAGACGATTCTGTTGCCACGTCCTGAAAACAATACACAAGTTATACATCAACACGTTGAATAAATTATGTCTGGCGTAAAATATTGTCTAAGTGTGAAATAATAAGACACGAGCGGTATTGCCTTAGACTGTTTTATTGAGTGCTGAACGTATGTACATATGCATGTGCATCATTGTGTGTTCCTGGCAGCACTGGCTGCTTACTGGCTGGGTTGACCTTTATACTGACGCAGTAACCAGGGCTATGGGTAAACAGAATAGACTGGCTGTAAGTCCCCACATTAACGTGCTAGATTGACGGGAGACTTCGCTTGGTTATTCGGCGGGAAAGAGGGCAGGTTGTTATGCTAACAAAAGTCACCGCTAGACAAATATTACAGTTGCATATCAAGTAATGTTTGACACAATAATTGTTGTTACGTGTCTATTTTCGAAATTTAAGGTAGCAAGAACTTGTTTGCATGTTACCACTCACCTGGAAAGTGAGGAAGTCGTTAGGCATCTGTGGTGGACCCGCCATCTCACTCGCACGCTGCAGACCCAGCACCAGCAGGTCCAACACCAACCCGTAGTACTGTACGATAAACGATGCGAACTGCAATCCTCGGATGATACCGTACGAATTTGTGTGGTTCATATCCTGTTAACGTTAGAATGATAAGATTAAGTAAGTGTTGTCTCAAATCGTGATTATTGTCGAAGTACTGCACAGCTCGCCATTACATAAAATTGATTCTTGATCCCAATACTCTCTGCATTGCAGACTTACGACCAGTGGGAATATATTCTTTTACAAATGGCCATTCACACATTTGCATCATTGTGAGACCGTATTTTAATTTAATTTCTCTGCTGGCGGCCATTTTCAACTATAACCAAATTTAAACACACTTTGTCATGCACACCTTGTGGTGACATGAAACCTCCTGTTAACCAGTGCTGTATGCCGAATGCCCACACAAACATCACTACATTCCAAAGGATAAACCCAATTCTTACCTTGTAGTTGATGACGACGTTGTTCTTGGCCGTCATGTAATCGGCGATGTTGTGATCCACGATGAGACGCAGCAGCCTGTTGAGGAGCGTCAGATCGATCTTCTCGTACATCTTCTCGTACTTAGACTCGAGCATCACGTTGCACTCTCCCTCCGCCGTGTCCCACACGTCCTGCAGGTTGTTGATTCCTGTGCAAATAAAATGTAACTCCCTTGAAACCGTGGTTACAACAAGTTGGTTGCACCGCTTCAAATACAATGGCGTTTAGTGCTTGATATCAAGTGTCGAATACATTTAACAGGTTTAACAAGGTGCGTCAATCCCTATTGAAGCTTACTCGAACAGACAGCATCTGTCAAGGTACCGTCTTTGCAAGTAATTATTTTGTCAGGTCTTAGGCTGCAAAGTGGTACTACTAGAGGTGCATTAAAATACAGCATAAGACACTATATCCTATTAGCCCCTTACATTCATTTCTGAGACATTTCCCAATTTTTATGAGGGAAACTTGCATGCTTACACTGTACCCTGTAGCGACAACACTGATTTATAATACAAATTACAATACATACCTTGACACCACTTGTATGTGAGTAGCGGTGGAGGTTCGGTATCCGCAGGTTTGATCCATGGCGGGAACAACCGACGTTTATCTGCTTCGTACCATAGATATTGATCCAAGTACGCGTCAGTGATCTTCTCCAGAGGTTCAACGTCGTAAACCGGCACCAGATGGCTGTACAGATCCATGAACTCTATACCCGACTGTAAATAGGGGAAATAAGACTTGCATTTTTTGTTTGCAACTGACTTAAATTTCCCCTAAATTACTCTTTGATTGATGTTCGAAATAAGTTTCAAAATGGGACACAATAACATGGCAGCCAAGTGAATAAGGTGCCAGACTGTCTTTATCTGGCCATGCCTGCATTGCCAAAACTTGCAAATACCATAAATGTCTGATGTGATGCGCATGGGTGTAAAACCCATTTTTCTACATGCATGTTAACTTGTAATCAGCTGATTTCTAGACATAGCACCCCATCCCCGGTAATTTATTTGTCTGGAAACACATTTTTCCTCAATGTGAAGACTCATAAAAAGTGCAAGACAGTTAGAAACTGGAACACTGCCGATAAAAAGTAGCGAGGCAAAAAATTCCCTAAGCTAGCCAGAAAAAGGGGGTGCACGTCAATTTGGGCATGTGCCTCAAAGCAGACATTTACGCTACGTGTACCAGTTATTCCAGAAGATTGTTTGCACATTGGTCCCTGACATGTGACTGTGATGCCTGCCACTAAAAAAAACCAAGGTTTTATGTTGGGACGATACACGTTACAAACAGCATAAAAGTACTTACCTCTTTGAATGCACGCTGTGTGAGCAGGTGACGCTTGATACGTGACAGTGCCTCGTGAGGATTGTCGTACGCCTGTTCTATCAGACCCAACTCCTCCCTCTGCGAGTGGTTCAACCTACTCTTCACACTATAGGATACAGAAGATTCGGAAATGACAAGATTTGCGATAATTTCCAATACATTTTTAGCCAAAATACAGTTGTCTCCAAGAACATATACATTAACAGTATTTAAGTTGAAACCGACAAAACGATATAGATTATTTTGAAGTTTTGCAATGCACTCTTACCTGTATGCCTCTTTCAGTCTTTCTAAAGCGAGGATCAACAGTTTGGTGTCGTGCTTGTATGAGAGTGGAGGGAACGGTATCGGTGAGAAGCGCCGACTCTCCAACCAGTGCACAGTGGTTGTGTAGATAGCTACAGCTTCTTCTGCTGTGATGTATGGACCATCCTATAAAATACACAAATGCGAGACAATTTAATACACAAACAATAAAAAGTTTACTTCAACTAACAAATATCACACAAATGCCACCCTAACAGGGGTATTCTTGACAACTTTTCATTTAATTAGTCGCGATTCTGGATTAAATCATGACACATAAGTAAGCCGACTGTTACCTTCAGATAGTTGTGCTGTCTCTCCTGCTCTGCCTTTAGATACAACCTAGTCAGTCGTCCCAGGTTCTTCTTGCACACGGTTTTATCTACAGTGGCGCCACGCCTGATTCTCTCACGGTTATAATGGGCCGTGTTCGTCCACCAGTCAGCTTTAGCCTTTACGTAACGAAGAATCATGTTCTCTATTGGTGTAGGTAGACCAGGCACCTTCCATGGAATGTTCGCCTTCCAGCAGCGCCACGCCTCCGACAGATGCTGTAGAATAGTTCTCGCTTTGTTCTGTTTTATACCTTCAGGCATCATATCCAAAATATCGTGCATCACCTGTTAATTAAATGTTTGGTTACAGTTCCACCCGTGATTATAATCAAAACCATTGGGTACAGTTTGCATGGCTCAACAATTTTTTGACAAGGAAGGGTGTCAAAATTATTTACTATGAGGGCATTTTTGAGGCAATGGGTCTAAAATGCGACATTTCCACATTATAATGACCGAAGCTTTAATAATAATTTTATTATTATTATTTAATTATAATAATGAAAGCTCTAATTTAAAGTGATTTCTTACAGCAGCTCTTAATTCTAAATCAAAGTGCGACTCGACTCGCTGTTTCGTGACGGTCTTTGCTACACCCTTTGAGTGACGTCCCTCGAACTGACGTGACAGCAGGTTTCCGAGCCAGCGCTCTAATAGTGGAGTGATGCCCCTCATAAAGAACAACCAAACTCTCCATCCTGGAGCCCATATACCACATCCTGGTCCTTTACTTACTGGTCCCTGTTAACGAAAAATATTTAGTCTTAAAATTTATGTTATTTCAAATAATTTATTGAGAGGACGAAATACACATATTTTATTCTGCATTTTTCTCCTTCCGTCCTGCTTCTTATATTCACATACATTAAAAGGAGGTTTGACTACTTTACGCATGCATGCAAGACTGTTTGGTTAAATATTTTTTCTAAACAATATTCCGGGAGTATCTTTCTACAAAACCTACAAATCCACAGCTTGAAACTTAAAAATGGCACTAATTATATACTTACAGTGTTAAATCTGTAGTAGATAATGTGTTTGAGATCTTTGCACATTCTGATCTGTCTCATCAGTTTATATTTATATCTGTACATTCCGGTCAGCTGACCCACGTGCGCAAACATGTACTGTAAACCATCTGCCAGCTGGAACGCGTCCACATTACCCAGTCTGAAAAACAGGAATAATGATCTTACATTAGTAAATTATGTTACAAAAATTGTAGCAATTTTTGTAACATAATTTACTAATGTAAGACAGGCAAATCAGGAGCGTAAAAATACTTCAAAGTACAAAAGATCGGTGCTTTACTGAACAACCACCATCAAAATGGTACATCTGGGATGACTACTTCTGGCATTGTATTGTGAGAGTAGGTACAGCATGTCAGTTTTTCCGTGTCAAATTCTGCGCGACAAGCAAGCTGTTTGGTCATTGGATTATGTCGTGGGGTTATGCTTGCGTGTTGTGGTATAGATAACACTAACCCAAGGCCTTACGATGACTCTAGGTTTATTGCTTAAGATGCATGCATGAGGATGGTCTAGTGTGCACTGCCTGAAGACGGGCAGGGGGCTATTATATATAGGAGGAATATAGGTCAAGGACATGACCCTTGGATAATACATATTCATAGGCCTGGGCCTTAGTGGCAGGTGAAGGTCAAGGCTGACCATTAGGTTGGTAGCGGTGTGCTGGGGGTGGAGGTCGTGTATGCTGGTGCCATACCTAGACAATTGACAAACCATATGGCAAATCCACAAGACATTATTCGGAACAAAAACATAGCACATGTATCTATGTATCTATTAAGCACATGTATCTTTTAATTGGTGTCTAAGGGTGAAATAATAAGACACAAGCGGTATTGCCTTAGACTGTTTTATTGAGTGCTGAATATATGTACATGTGCATTGTCATGTGTTCCCGGCAGCACTGGCTGCTTACTGGCTGGGTTGACCTTTACACTACTGCAGTTACCAAGGCTACAGGTAAACAGAATGGACCGGTTGTAGGCCGTTAGTTTGATAGGACTTCGCTTGGTTATTCGGCAGGAAAGAGGGCAGGATGTTATGCTAACAAAAGTCACCTCTAGATACTTGGGACAGTTCAATAATAAATATGTTTATGTTTAAAACTTTATTAGTGGTTGAGCTCATTGACCATTCCACTTATCAGTAGGGGATCACCCTCAAATATAATGAATGTCATTAGACAAAATGAAATTCATTATGTATAATTAATTTCATTATATATAATCATTATATATAATGAATTTTTTTTTACATTTGACATGACCTTGTTTTTATTAGGCTATTCAAAAGGTGTGATTCCATGCTGTGACCCTTTCTTGGTTGGATGTTTACAATGGAATGTTTACAATCTAAGGTCAATCACAGCTTGGAATCACACCTTCTGAATAGCCTAATCAAAACAAGGTCATGTCAGATGTAAACAAAAATTCATTATATATAATGAAATTCATTATACGTAATGAATTTCATTATACATTGGGTGATGCCTTACTGCTTATAGAACTCGCAGTATTTAATACATCCAAACTAGTCTAGATCTAGTCTACCAAAGAAACTACTATGAAACTAAGACATTTTCCACAATTTCTCCAATGACACTGTGCAGACAAGTTCACAGATGTTTAATGAATCTGACAATGTAACAATAATTACCCATTGGTCTCTAAATCAGGATGAAAACATCAAATGTTTACAAAACTTCATTCAAGCTTTTCTTTTGTTATCAATCTGTTTGATGGAACCCTCAAGAAATTTGGTCCCTCGGATAAATATGTTGAAAATGAAAACATAACGCTACAGTATAAATTTTATCGTAGAATTTCACTTGCTTATCTTTTCTCACATTCACAAAAAGAATAAAACATACCAAGTTTGAGAGAAAACCTCTTCATAATCTCGGAAAAATAAAGTTCCTGAGAGGTATAAAGGGACAAAACCGATCCAGGCATGCGCAATACGACTTCCTGCAAAAATGACGGGGACCGACGGAATTGATTTTGTGCAGTTAGAAAAGACACTCGAGGGACAAGAATTAGAGGTAATTGTACCAGAAAATATATCTTTGAAGTACTCCATTATCCAGTCGTTCAGAGAAGTGCATACTCTTTGAGAGTTTTATTAAATTTCCTGACCTAATAAAGTTTTTAAAATTACGAGTGAGGGCGATAATTCAGAGTTTGCCGGCATCATTTAGCATTTTTGGTATCTGTTTCAGGCTCCAGGAGGTGTTGCAACACCACAGGTCTACAGTCAATTGTTAGCATTGTATTTGCTGCACAATGACTTGTAAGTAACACGAGTAGTACTCCACTCAGGAAAGCGTGTCGATTACATAGTGAATTTCATTATATATAACAGTACAGTAGGGGATCACCCTCAAATTTAACGAATTTCATAAGACAAAATGAAATTCATTACACATAATGAATTTCATTA
>JBCAUI010095768.1:0-19212 GCA_038406195.1 Haplosyllis anthogorgicola
ATTGGCAGCCATTTTGTCCCGGTCACATGATGTCATTTTGGTGGGATGACTGGATGGCTTGTATTCAGTGAAGGCCATTAACAGATAGATATTGCATACTTTAGCACATTCCTTTTCTGATGTAAGCTGTCTGCTAACACCCCAAAACTTTTATATTTTACATTTCAGTACGTACACACCGTTCCTTCCTGAAGGATCTCTCGCCGCAGAGCTCGAGAACACGATAAAACGAGACATGGCCTATCCCGGCGGCTTCTCTCCTGCTGATCGAAGGTAAGCTGCCTGCTAACACCCCTATACACATAAAACGAGAAATGGTTGTCTGCCAACAACGCTATACAGGCCTTGCATCAATTTGTACATCTCAAATGAACTGGTAAATTTGAAATGACCAGATTCCACCTCAGCAACAAATCTATCCTTGTGCTTCTGTGTCACCACACAGTGCGATACACAAGCTTCTAGAAACCAATGTCTAAAGATTCAAGCTGTTATTTTGGCGACTAAGGATAAACGCTAAATTCCACCGTTACATTTAATCAAAGAACCATTTGTAAATTTCTCTTGAATGATTCAACTTGTTTTGGTTACGGTTAAATGCTTGAGCGCAAGTGTTCCCAAAAATGGACCTCGACCCACAAAAAAAGGAAGAAAATCTAAAACAGTGGCCCGTTGAAGTGGATCTCTCTGTGCACCAGAGATAAGAAAATAAAGCAGAAAAATTTTAAATGAAAAGATAACCTGTCGATACATAAGAGCCTCGTTCTCTATAATTCAAAACTCTACTACATCAACAGCAAGTCCAAACACCACAACAGGTATTAAAGTTACACAATTGAAAATTCAGATCCAAGAAAATATGATTTTTTTGGGACACCTTACCATTTTATGACCCCCAACAGGGCACCATTACACCCTCTGGTGATGACATCTGGTGGTGAAAAAATGCAAAAGTACACAAGAAGATGCATCGTACCAACACATAATCCTCGTTCGAGAACGAGGCTAAAAAGGACACGGTGAAATATTTCAAGTTTATTTTCTTTTTCCCAGGCGACACAACAAGCGCGTGATGGACACCGCCAAATACATCAAGCGCCACGCCAACCGGAAGTCGTCCTCAGGGAGCATGCTCAGCATCCCAGGGTCACGTGACATCAGCATGAGTGGAAACGAGAGTTGTGAGTCGATCTGTGGCTCGTCTAATAGGAGCTCGCTTTACATCTCAGACTCGGAGGGCTTCAGTGATAACACGGACATGATTGGGTGAGTGCACAGCCGGGTTTCTGAATCAGACTTTCATTAAATTTTACTGCCTCTTTTGCCTTTTTTTGTTCACGTCTACCAAATGCAATTAAGTGATCTCCATTGAAGGTTGGAGCCACTGGTACCCTCTGCTTTAGACCAGATGTCATAGTCTATGGGACCACTCTGTACTGTGAGCAACACACTAACCACTTGGGTATTTTTGCCATAAAGAATTGCACTGACATTAAAGTGATGCTAAAATGACAATAACTGTCATGTCTAAGGGTTGTTACATGTTACAGTTGTATTTGGTAGACAAACAGCTGGTCAGTTGTTTCATTATGTTTCTATTGTATATTCCGTGGAAAACATGGACCTTTTACTCTCTAAATATTTGTTGCACCACCATTTTATTTCCTTAAGACATTAGATTTCAGTGGCGGATCAAGGATTGGCGTGCAGACTTAAAGTTCAACCTAATTTAATATTTTTACTGAAAACCCATGAAACTTCAGGATATTAGTTGAAGGAGGAGTGTGAATGCACTTGTGCCGCCCCCAGGATCCGCCATTTTGATTTTGTACCCTACCGTAGAAGTTGGTGATTCTCGTGTTGGTTCTGGTAGTGAGTTAGTTGGTCCTGTTCGTGTGTTGTAGGTCGCAGTCTCCACTCGGCCGTCCTGGGATCCCTGGGTCCAACGATCTGGAGACGGCGCTCAAACGTCTGAGCATGCGCAAAGCCAATGAGATCAACGAGCAAATCATAAACGAACATCACCTGCAAAACGAGGAGCACCGCAGGAGGTAGGGTCATTACACTACTGCACGTATACATGCACACACGCACATACACATCACCAGCAGAATGAAGAAAGGCACAGGAGGTAATATATGACTTATGCTACATGAAAACATGCACATTTACTTTAAAACTTTAATGAAGTTAATGAGCATTGTATCATGGTCTGACGTGACGTTATGACGTAACGTCCTTAGATACAGTGGTTAAGGTAGCAATTGCCACTTTGTGCAAATTTCTTTAGTGCCGAAACAGGAGTACCAGTTTGTTTGCGCACAGAGCAGAGAGAGATTGGGTGGCTCCCACTAAAAACTAGAGTATGCTAGAAAATACATTTCAGCCCACCAAAAATATTTTGAAAATGATCGTTTTAATTTTAAGAATTTAATTTTTAAATTCTTAAATTTTAAAATTTAACCGTTTTAATTGTTAACCGTTTTGTTTACTTACAGAGAGGAGCGGGAGTCGCCGCCGCCTGAGTGCCCGTCTCCTGACTCCATCATGTCCACAGGCAGTGGGTCCGCGCTCTCTGATCTGTCGCGCCTCAGTCTCTACGCTTTCAGGCTACCCGAGAAACTACAGATAGTTAAACCTATGGAAGGTGAGTGTGCGTGTGTGTAGGTGTGCGTGCATACATGTGTGTAGGGGTAGGGTAGTGGGTCCGCACTCTCCGACCTGTCGCGCCTCAGTCTCTACGCGTTCAGGCTATCCGAGAAACTACAGATAGTTAAACCTATGGAAGGTGAGTGTGCGTGTATGTAGGTGTGAGTGCGTGCGTGTATGCATGTGGATGTGTGAGCATGCATGTGTTGAAGGGACAGGGTAGTGGGTCTGTGCTCTCCGACCTGTTGCGCCTCAGTCTCTACACATTTAGGCTACCCAAGAAACTACAGATAGTCAAACCAATGGAAGGTGTGTGCATGCATGTTTGCATGCATGTATGTGTGCGTGATTACCTGAGAAACTACAGATAGTTAAACCTGTCTAAGGTGAGTGTGCGAGTATGTGTGTGAAAGGGTGTTCACATTACTTGTGGAAACTAGTAAGACACATGGAAGATGAGTGCGTGTGTGTGTGTGGCCTGCTGGAGTTTGGTATAATCCATATCTTGAAAACAGCGGCATCAAGATTGTGAGTGTGTGCAATTGTGTCGAATGATGAGAACATGGATAAATACTAGTTAATTTTAACATTTAGCGATAAAAACTAACAAAAAGGGAGAATTAATTCTTAAAACTATATTTATGTATTATTTTTAATTTCTAACTACTCATAAGTTTGGTCGCGTTACGTTGTGACGTCATTTTGCACGTTTCTTCTTGTCGTTACGTCACGTAGGATCCATGACGTTACATCACTGGCAGCGCCTAGCAACGCCAAACCTCGGCGGTTTCCTTGACGACAGACATGGCGTCCACATCCGGGGACAGAGGGAACTTCCGGTGGAGGATGACCTTTATGAACTCAGTGATTATGAAGAGGATGGTAAGACATTTGTGGATTGAAAAAATTGAAAAAAAAAATTTAGTGTAAATGTTGAGACTGAAAGCTTATGCATCAACCAGCACACAGAGCTGAAATAGAAAACATGCAGAGTACATCAAAAGTGAGAGAGAGAAAAGGGGCGGAAAAAATCATCTGAATATTCATGCCTTTGGTGGTGCACACTAAAATCTGGTTCACGTCACAGTGTGAAATGTTGAGAAAGATCTGAAAAATGTATCCAAAATGCACGCATCAGCATGAATACATCAACCACTGAGCTAAGTGCGCAGAATATTCAAAAAGAGCAGAAAACATGCATCAAGTGCCAATACGCTAGAGGTGCAGACATCACATCAAGCAATTACGTGGCCAAGATAATGCATTATGTACTAAAATGAATTTCGCACCACAAAACAAATGCTGCAGAAAGGGAGCCGACATCTTGCCACATCTACCGATCCTTTTTACGTCCCAATAGATATTACATATTGACTTTAGTACTTCAGATTTCATATGGAATGTCGCAACATCTGAATTTTTACGCATGAGCAGTTTTCTTTTGTGAAAATGCACTAAATTGCAACTTTATTATATCCTTTCATGCACTGTAATGCATTTATGTAATTCGCTACTGTAATAATATCATCATACACACTTTAACTCTTGGAGCTGCGCATGAAAACAGTTCATCAGGAAATGCGCTAATTCGCATCTGGTTATGCAAGGCGCACAAACATAGATAAGGAACAGTAGCCTGTTGACAGGTAATGCACTGATTAAGAAATGTTCCGATTGCATCTGGTTATGCATGGTGCACACACACACCTACACACAGTAGCCTGTTGACGGGCACTGCTGCTGCTCTCTGCCGGGGATCCTTTCGCTACTATCTGATAAATCGTCTTCATTTCGTTTCATATTGTACGGTACAAGTTTCTGTTTTACGGCCACCTACTTGTATTTACATGCACACCAGAACGAATAAACGGTCGTTAAACACAGGCGGTCTTTAGGAGCGGTGGCCGTAAAACTGGGAATGTTTCTGAAACGTATTTTGTTAAGTTTTCATGTTATTATCATTATTTTGTATTTTTGTTGTATTTTAAGGTGCTTTATATCTGGTTTATATTGTAACATATCATACATGTACTATACATGCTGTAAGCCATGTGTGTCCATTTATAGGCGCATGCGCGGAAAACCTTTCTTTTTTTAGATTAAATTTATTTACATTGAGGGGGGAGCAAGGGGACGTGTTACCTTTATTTAAAGTACCTTATTAAAAATTGCCTGGACCTAACTCACAAAATTTTGTTGACGTAAAATTTTCAAGCTGTAAAAGAAGGGTTTGAGGGATAAACTAATATTTAAGGAGCGCCGCCTGTAACTGAACACATACGGTTTTATATAGAGGTAAACACAATGATACTCAAAACAAGAGACACATATCTTAAATAAAATAGCCCAATGTGTGAAAGGCAAATAAATATCACGGGAAAATTTTTGTACAAAAATAAAATGTTTAATGCGAGAAAATTAAAAATATTATGAAATAAAATGCATGTGTTAAAAATAAAACAAAGATGGCTGACGCAATTAATATTCGAGTAGTAATTGTAAGTAAATGTAAATTGTTTATTTTAATTATTGTACAAGAGGAAAACAAAGTAATCAGGTGCGAGAAATAACAAGTTATTCGTAAAAATAGATGTACACACGTTCTTATGAAAACAGAAAAACGGTAAAATTTGTACAGAGAAAATCAACGCTGACGAAACGGAACTAAACCAAACAGAAAAACATTGCGCAAGTCGATAATCGAAAAAAGTGAAATCGAAATTGTAATACACAGGGGTTTGCTGCACTGACCAGTCTGTCTGCACATCTTGATTCTAACAAACTACCACTGCACTAGAACACACAATATTACTAAGTTGAACTTACAAATGTATTACATAATATAACCAATTTTACAATATCTCGTAAAACTGAAGAAATAAGGGGGCGTCGGACCCTGCCGCCCCGACCCAGGGGTTTGATACAACCAACATTATAAACATAGAACGAAAAAAATCCACAGTTACACAGTTAGGCCAGACTGTTATATTTGTTGGATTACATTTTATCTGCCGCGTTAAAAAAAAAACCAGGAATTGTAAAAAAAAATAATTGAATTGGAGGCTTAATGGACTGTGTGAAAAAAACAATCGTCAATGCAACATAATCCAACAAATTAAAAAGGGCTGGCCTTATTCGAAGATTTATCTGGTGATGTTTTCTTGACCGAGTTTCAATCCTCAAGGTAGGTCAGTTAAACATAAAATATTTCAGGGGCGGGTTTCAAGAAACAGAAAATTCTTCTTTTTTTTTTTTTAAGTTTAGCAGCCCACGGGTTGCAAAGGTGCCAGGGTGGATCTGCTTAATCACTAGAGTCACCCCAAGTCCGAAACAGAGAGTACCAGTGGCCTAACAAAATGGACCTCGGTCAACAAAAGATAACAAAATTAATAAAAAAAACTTGGCACAGAAAATATACAAAAGCGTTGCAATTAAATATGCGTTCGACTCATCCCCAGTTAACTGATAGCCGTTTTGTAAAGAGCCTCTGTCGCAAAAATAATACAAGAAACTCAAAAAGCTTCTATGGGCAATAAAGGCACGGTGCAAAATGTGTGGAAATCCTTAGCCACCAAGGTTCTTAGTTTATGAGCTTACGCTGTTCGTTTCAAGTGTACTGCGTGTGTGGGTCCCAATGGGTAGGGCCACCCCAGAGGTCCATACATGTATTTCTTTAATTAAAACAAAAATTCGGCCCTCCCTCCAACCAGTGGAAGCTACCCCATCCTCCTCCCAGGCGCCCCCTCCAACAAGAAATCCTGTATCGAGCCCCGTTTTATCGTTAAGGTGCTGTTAAACTGTCTCTGGAAACGGTCTCCGGAGACAGTTTCTTGCAACAGTTTCCCTTTGTAAAGCAAAAAGTTTCTCGAAACTTTGTCTCTTGCAACATGTTGAATATCCAGAAACTTGTTTCATGCAACTTTCTGTCAAGATCAAAGAAAAGCCATGTGTATTATACATACCAAATTTATTTCAAAATAATGTCTTTGCACTTAAAATTGGCAAGTTTCTAGTCAAAAGTTGCCCTGTGTAACAGAAAATTGTTTTTTGAGACAAATGTTTCAAGCAACTGTTTTCTGAGACAAAGTTTCTCCGTGTAACAGCGCCTTTACCAGGGCCCCCTCCCAGTGGGTGGTCGCTCAAACGTGGGTTTACTGCACTGTCGTCTTTCACCTTTATGCGTATTTCACTCAATAGTTTACAAATGCAATGGAAGTGTTTGATAAAAATGAAACGAAATGGTTTTTAGTAAAATAGATAAAAACACAGACCCGATTCCCCTTCAATGAACCACTGGTACCCTCTGTTTCGGACTTTGCATGACTGACAAAGCCAGAGTGGATCCGTCACTTGCATTCTTACTCACCAGCGTGCTATGATCCAAAAAGCCACTGGTACCCTCTGTTTCGGACTTGGGGTAACTCTGTCCATGGGCCCATGGGTTTGAAAGCCAGAGTGGATCTTGTTGCTTGCTTGTAACTACCTCAGGGAAATGTAAAATTTTAAAATGTGTGGAAAGAGCGCAGACAGCACAATCAACAGAAAACTAAATCACAAAAAAGGTGGGTTTAACACTCTGCAGTCCACAGTGTGTGGCCTATCTGCCTTAAACGGAGGTTACCCCAGTCATCCCTCTCCACTCTGTCTCCTGCCGTCGGCCTTCCACTGAATTTACCATAAGTCAAAAGTCTTGGTCAATGCAGCAAATGATAGATGTGTTACAACATAAAGTTGTGAACATGTTCGGGTGTGTTTCAAGGAAATATAATTTCATTAATGGTAGATTCGCAAATTCTAAGGTGTTGAACCCAAAACAATAAGATTCTGTGTCGTATCCTCAATAACTGATATAAAAATAGTGTGCGCTTCAGCCTTGTAAGTGTTCATCTGAAATGTGACAATAATATACAATGCGTAAAAATGTTTACGATCCCCGCTCTCAACATTTTTACGTCATCGAAAAGCGTAACGTCAAGTTTTAACATGACGTTTCAAGGTGACGTAATGACGTCATCAGACATCGTTCACTACTTACTCTCTCTCTCACTCGTTTTATTTTTTACGAAAATTAGCTCTGTTGATAAAGTCATGAAAATAAGCTTTTATTGTAAGCTCCCAGAGTCGGTACACACTTGTAGTAGACACGTAATTAACTCTTTGGTTCATAAAGTTGTAATGTAAGTGACATGGTCAGCCTGTATAAATATGCATCTACATTGTACACATGCATTAGGAACTTCAGGCCCGGATCCAGGATTTCCCGTAGGGGGAACGCCAACCCTAATATTTTCGCAAAACCCCTAAAACATGAGGGAAAATCAGCAAAAACTGCATGAAAATGAAAAAATTCTGGCCATAGAAGGGGGTGCGTGCCTCGCACCCCCTCCCCCTCTGCCCCCCTCGATCCGCCAATGAACTTGAAGTGACTCTGCTCATGGATTTCAAAGCCAGGATGGTTCTGCCACTTGCACGCCCACTCACTTGAGTACTATGATCTCCAAAGTACAATATTTTATCTATTTAACATGTATAACACGTGTTATCAATGTTACAGATTACGACCTGCCCGGGATGCGCCAGCCCCACGAGGTGGCGCCTACGTATACGTACACGACGGCCAAGGTGCTGCACCCTACCGACGAGTACAACGTCACCAACATGTGAGTCACTATTTATATGACGTTTTATTTTCGAGCATCTAAATTTGGTGGATTTTAAAATTGGGTTGCATTTAATATTGCAGCTTTTACAACTGGTTTAATGTAAAATCACTTCCGTGCACAGATGATGCTTACAGATTTTAGTTTTTTGACTGCTTTTCTTAGATAAACGTAAAAAATACAAAGTTTAGTTAACCGCATTATGGGTGAAAAAGTGACATGCACAAACATGCATATGCATAATGTCTAAAAACATACAAGTGCATTTTATGCGCATACATTCAGCATGGCCAGCTAAACGACCCTATTTTAATTCATGTATTATATGTATTGTAGATACCAGGGGCGTGGACCACAATTATCGGTTAACACATCAGGGACTAGTAGCACACCCGGGCTGGGTGGGGATGCCGGCAGCACCCCGGGGATCCCCACCCCGGGCGCGCAGGGGGCGGCAGGGGCGTCCACCACCACCTACAGCATGTCCATGGGTCTCGCAAGGATGCTGCGAGAGAGAGGTGAGAAACAATCCATTACAGTAGATACCCTTTTGGGCGGCCAACCTTGTCAAGGGCCACTTCTACTTTACTTTGGATTGTATCTATGCAAGAAACATTAAAATAGTATAGAAAAAGACTTCCATTTCTATGGACATTTTCCATTTAAAGCCAATTTACATTCAAAAATTTTGGGACTGCTCAAAAAGAGTTTTACTGTTTGTTTGATACGAAACGCTTTGTTAAATGATTAGTAAGTCCAATATGCTGACTGTTGAGTGAGTGCAGACCTACAATGTCAATTGGTGTTGCGCTGAGTGTGCTCAACTCTTGTTGCATACGTAGTACAGATTTAAAATGGATTTACCTTCCTGACTTGCATTCAGTAGGCATAATAGTAATACCGAATTTTCAGGTCTCAGGCGTGTAGCTGCAGTAATAATAATAATAATAATAATAATAATAATAATAACACTGTTCTATTTCCAGGCCTCAGCGCAGCGTGCACCTCCAGTAAGAAACGCTCAGGAATAATGAACCGATACGACGCGAACCCCTGTCGCTTCAGGAGCATCGTCACAGGTAAATATGGTTATATCATGTGGTGCATCACCAACAGCGCATTGTCATAAACCTTAACGCACCGTCCTTAACGCACCAACCCTAACGCTGTAATGTTAAGCCTACAAGCCCAAAGCTATAGAAGTGTTGTTGGAATGTAACTGCACGTGCGTTAATTAAGAGTTATGACAATGCGCCGTTAGTCTTGATTTGGAATACTTACCGCTGAGAATAAACTCGTGCAAATGCGGTTTGTTTCTGCACCCAGAGACAAAAAAGCACCAGAAACAACATTTCTGTTCTGAATCTCAATTTCAATTCATTTATTTGTGCTAAAATTCCACTCAACAGACATTTCGCTTATTCTGTAATTCCACACCTGTTCACGTCTATTGACTCCCATAAAAATTGTACTTACAGAAACAATGGCTGAAGGTTCCAGTTCTAAGACAGAAGCAATTTACACCACGCCGTGCTGTCCTGCTACGCCAATAGACTTGTTACACCACGGTGGAGGTGAGCGCGGCGCCGCAGGAGGAGAGGCTGGCGTGCTCCACAGCACCGCGGGACACGTTCTCAACCTCGTCGACAGAATCAAGAACATTGGGCTTGGATCTGTTATCGGCGCAGTGTCTCCATCTAGTAAGTCCAGTTCCAGTAACTTATGTTATTTCTTTTTAATTACCAAATTTCATTGCAAGTTTCAATTTCCCTTCTCTGGTGTCAATATGCAACTTTTTGCCGGAGCCACTGGTACCCCTTTTCCTGACAAGGTTACATCCTTGGATGACATTGTGAAGTCAGCAGATGTGACTTTGTGCCCTTTCTGCAGTTGAACAGAATATTGAAGTGAGACTGCAAATGTTTCCTTCACTGGGTGCCATGATATATTAGGAGAGCAAACAGTGCAAGGAAATGTCTATTTGGTCTATTTGTCTTTCCCATAAGGACATCTATTTGTATTATCATTTATCTATAATATACATACATAGTCTGTGCACTATCAACCACTTTCCCAGAGAGTGGCTCGCTCAGTGTATCCAAACCTTCTACTTCTCATTTTAAACCATGGTTTTATGTTATTTTACCACTAGGTGCCGGCAGCAGCAGAAACAGTAGTGGAACAGCCACGCCATCTGGTAGTGGAGGAGGGAGTGGACGGAACAGCCTGTGTTCTTTTGAGGAGGAGCGGGAGGGGGGTGACTTCAGTGGGCTCAACAGCATCATGACCATGAACAATAGAAAGGGATTCCTCACCAGAGGGCAGGCCGCTACGGGGGTCGCACCCAACAGCCGGAGTCTAAACCCTAGTGGATATTTCTGCACCAAGATGTCACCACCCTCCAGACCCACGACGCTTGCGCTCTCCTGGGTGATCAGTAAACCCTCAGCAGCAGTCGGTGCAAGTGTGTCAAAATTTCCATCTGTTGGTGCTGGCACCATGCCAAAAACTGCAAAGGATAATCAGGTGACTCAGACGCAACAATATGGCGGCATTTCCTCTTCCGGTGGTGGCATGGTGATGTCATTGTCATCAAGGCCTGCCATGGCGTCCTCTTCCGTTGCTAAGGGCAACGCAGACTCCAGCACCATAGCAACGACGAGTAGCAGCATCTCGGACAGTTTACTGAAGCATCTCGGGAGTGCACACATGCGCAGTGGAGCCACCTCAGGTTCCGGTGCTGCCGCTGCTCTCAATCAACAAAAATCAAAATCCGGTGGACAGTTGCTATAGTAATCATGTCAAGCAGTGTGTTTCCATGGTGACATGTAAATAAACAGAACAACACAATTAGGAGATGTTTGTGTACAAATGAGTAGAAACAATTACAGTAGAACCTGTTTTGGGTGGCACCCGAAGTTATTAGGACCAAGATGCCGTAAAAGACCGGTTTACCGTACAAAAAGGTGTCGTTCAAAGCAAGTTCTACTGTACAGTAGAGCTCACATTGGGCGGACGACCCATTATTAAGAAAGTGAATGGATGACAGTTAGTGCGCCCAGTGCGGGTTTCACTGTAGTTTATTTATGGAACAACTCAAAAGTTTGTTATTCCATTTTACGGATCCGTAAATATAACCGTATTTCGTTTTTTCGCCTGTGTAATTGGTGCGTGGACGTTTCTGTATGAAGTGCGGTTCTACAGCTGATTTCACGACTCTTAGGGCTGCGCCACAGAAACGTTTATTCTGCCAATAGATAAACGTCAAATTTGTAAGAGCTTGGCCGCACCAAGCTTTAGCACTGGAAAATGATTGGGTCTCTATGTAATTTGATGTGGTGGCCACACTAAGCGGCAAAGCTAGCTTTAAAGTTTGGTGTGGGCACTTCCTTAAACTATGTAGGAATCCATTTACTTTTCAAAGCAAAACAACTCTATTTGGCAGAATAAACGCGTGCATGTTGTAAAGCATACGGTTAGTCAAAACAGTACTCTGTATGGATTTGTCCGCGCACCCAACATTTCGGATTATTATTCCTGACTAGCTTGCCAGGTAATGCTATAGTCAACACAGCACTTACCTGCACAGCATAACCACAGTCAGCACATTAGCCTTGCGCTAACCCTTTAATTCATTATGTAACGACCATCACAGATCTCTGCATGTTGGTCACAGACTAAAATGTTAACACGTAGCAGTATGTGAGTTAAATAATCTTGCCTAAATATACAGTAGATACAATGGCGCATGTGTGTGGGGGTCACTGGTTGACGATTATACAGTTGGTTACTGTCTGGCACATAATCATACACATTCGTTCATGCACATAAAGGACAGAATGCAGTACTTTATGTCTAATTGGTGCACAAACGTGAAAGGCCAAGTGTTTTTGACCATTAACCACACGCGCATGCGCCTGGAGAATCTTGCTAAATACTTGGATTAATGGATTTAATTCGATTGTGATATTTCTTCCAATAGCTTGAAGATGTACATTATAGCTGGCTATAGTAACCCTTGGCAACAAAAATATACGTTGCTAAGGGGATACGTATGTACATAGTAATCCATGGTAACTGAATGGGTTGCTAAGTGCCGTGTATTGTAACCCATCCATGGCAACAACAATACACGTTGCTATAGTGATACATACATAGTAACCCATGGTAACAACTACTGTGCGTTGCCATGGTGATATTCCAAATTAAACTGCAGATAGATGTCGTTGCTGTTTGCATAGAGAAGGAAGCGTAGTTGTTGTCGTCAATAGCAGCTGATGACGGAATTTTACAGTTACAGGTTATACTGTACAGACTAGGTATTAACGTCCACCACACTAGGACTTTACAATAACTTGCCTCCTTAATTTCGTTTTGTTTCTTGAAACAAATTGTAATTTCAAGATTTTTGTTTTATTCCCAAAATGGAGGATGAATTTCAAATTTAAAAAGTATTCTAATCTAAGAAACTCTTTTTTACAGAGAACACACGGTGTACATAGAAGTAGGTTTTAGACTTTGTATAAAAGTGCGAATAGTTGTATTTATGACTGTTGTGATTTTAAATTCAGCGACGTCAAATTGCACGTTTTTCTTCACCTAAAATGTGTACGTTTGAAGTAGTGTACATTTTGAAACAAAAGAAGTCATGTAAATTCACCAGATTGTACCTCACTAGCTGACGTAGAATCTGGTGATTCATAGTTCTTTATTGGCGGATCCAGGAGGTGTAAAGGGCAGAATTGCACCAACCCCTCCCCAATTAGGATTGCGCATCCCCTTCCAATTGAGAAATCCTGGATCTCAAGCTGACGTAGAATCTGGTGATTTCACACCCGTCACCACTACGTTTCTGACGTATTATAACATGACGTAAAACGTGTAACATGACGTCACGTTTGTTAAGAATACGTAACGTTACGTTCAGGTAGAACTTTACGCTTTACAACATAAACATGTATGATTTAACTTCTGTGATAGTCCTCATCTTGATCCTAATTTAGATGAAACATGCACCGTATTCCTTCTAGTTATGTTACCTGGTGCCATGACCAATTATTACAGAATGCTGAATCAAAAACGTGACATTGCTAAATTTGGTTGGTGCCAAAATTTAGTTTTGCTGTCAATATAAATTCTTTAAATGAGTAGCCAAAAATAAAATCTTTTCCCGCAAAAGAAGAAAGTAAATTAAGCATTTTAATAATCTTTTCATTGGCGGATCTAGGGGGGGCGCGGGAGGCGCGCCCCCCCCCCACACAAAGACAAAAATCTCTTCATTTTCTCACGACTAAAATCGGGTAAAAATTGGGGCGCCCCAAGGTTGGCGCCCCCCCCCCACGAGAAATCCTGGTTCCGCCACTGCTTTTGAATGAAATTCGCAAAGACTAAGTGGTCTTCAGCCTTAAAAACAAACTTCCGGTTCATCTAAGATGGCGGTACATAATGACGTCATGAAATACAATGTTACCACGTTACCACATGACGCTAGAAACAGTGTTGTCACATGTATTCGAAAGACAATAAGCAATTATAAATAATTGCCAACTCGTTTTAAGTAATTAATTTTTGCTGAATCATCAAAATGATTTTGGTATTTTAAAGCGGTACCATAACCAGAGGGAATGCTGTGTTAAATGGTGATAATTCTGTTGTTGTTTCAGTGTTTTGTGTGAATGTCCGACTTGCCTTGTATGTCTGTAAATTTCGCTTCAGTTTAATATTAACGCCCCTGTGAGTATCATGTATTTTACACGATTTTTTATATTTAGGCCAGACTTTTTTATTTGTTGGAGTACGTTTCAATTGAGGAAAGTTTTGAGGAAATGTAAACCAATAACTAAAAAAATCTGGCGATTCCTTGTTCAGGTAGAAAAAGGCATAATCAAACAGTCACGTGACCAAATAACTCAAACAGTAGCTACATCTAGTGGATAAACTCATCACTACAAGTCACTTTTAGCGATTGGGTGAGTTCTATGCCAAGGGTTGAAGTTTTAAGATCAGTTGACTTAAACTGTAGAGATTAAGAAATTTTATCACAAAGTTATTGCAGACGATGAAAATGTGTAATTTATGTTTAAATCCTAAGTTTTAACCTTATTTATTAATTATTCATTAATTATTTTGTAATTTTAATGTTTTTAAATAATAATTTAAAGGTGCTACTTTGCTAAGCAATCATAATGTTACATTAACCTTTATTTTGCCGATTTCAAAGTGCGGCGGAAAATAAACATAAATAATTAAAATTTAGATGCCTGAATTTGAAAGTACAAACATTTGATAATTTTAAAGTATTCTTCAGTAAGAAATTCCCATCAGTTTGGAAACGTACAAAAGAAAGGAGAGAACAAAAGAATTCCACACTGCTTTTGAAGAGCTATTGTTCCAAACCTGATAGAATTTTCATCCTCGTTGCCACATATTTAGTATTTGAAGCTCCTTTTTGCCGACCTCACAGTATATCAAACCATGATAAGTCAAAATGTGTCGAAATAACAAAAATGCCAGTGAAGAGAAAAAATGTAAATAATAAAATTAAATAATGGAATCTGTATAATTGATCGGGTGCTGTTTGTTACAAGAGTCAACAATAAGTTCTGTGCATTGAAAAGTAAAAGAGATAAAAAAAAGGGCATTTCCAAAATTTTTGCATTTGAAGCGGACTGCAAAACTATGAAAGAGTACGCGGAAGAAAGCTCCGCTGAGTTTTGATGCTGTTCCATCATGAATTGTGTATTGTATTGTGTCATTTTGGAAGAAAATGTCGATGAGTTTTGATGATATTTCGTAAATGTAATCATGATGGTAGAAATGTGTTTTGCTGAACATTTAATTGGAATTAGGAAATTAATTGATTAGTTAATTATAAGTTGTTAATTACTGAGACTTTGTGCATTTAGATGTAAATATAAATAATTAAAAAGAAACTGCTCGGAGATTGAGTCATTTAAAAAGGAGACAAAAACTCTATGCAAAATAAATGTTACAAGTTGCAAAATAATCTCAGTTTTGTTTCTTTATTTGTTATTATTTTGGCATTTTTAAATTCGAAAAGACTAGAGGCACATGCATTGATGGAGCCAGGATTTGTCACTGATGAGATGGCTCAGTTGTTTTCTTGTAGTAGTCGGCGGATCGATAATAAAGCAACGTTTATAGTTGAAACATACGCGCAATAAATAATAAACGCAACTAGTAATTAACGCGCAGCTATTACATTTCTGAGGGATTAGAACCAAGCCGCACAGAGTAGAGTCAAGCTGGACAGACTAGAGTCAAGCCATTTCAGATCATTTTAGACGCTTTCTGGGAAAACAAAAATTTCGGTGTGTTTTAGTGCTGGACTTAGATTGGACTTAGATTCTTGGTAAATATGGCATGAGGCTCTGTGGACCGACAGATCATTCCTCGCTAAATTTTATGTCATTTTTACTGATTACCGCCCGCGTATGCGGGAAGGTAATGTTTTCAGTCGTGTCTGTGTGTGTGTGTCTGTCTGTCCGTCTGTCTGTCCGAGCTATAAATTTTGAACCGCTTGACCTAGAAACTTCATTTTTGGTAAGGAGGTACATCCTTATAATATCTAGGTCATGTTTGAGTATCAAGGTCATTGGGTTAAGTTCAAGGTCACAGCAATAAAAAGTGTTGAAATTTTTAATGCTGTCTGCTAATATGACATGTTATGTCATTTGAGACAAGTAAATGGGGTCAAGGTCAAAATATAGGTCAAGGTTATTTGAAGGTCAAGGTCATTTGAAGATCAAATTTCAAGATTTTTGTAATTTTTTTATGTTTTAATAACTAATTGCATTTTAGTTACTATTCGCGTTTTCATGACTATTTGTGAAGCTGGCGGTTCGGCCTTTGATTGGAAGGCATTCTTGTTACTTAATGCTAAAAGTGTTGTGTCAAGTAATAAACCAACATAACAATTTCTTGGAATTGGATGGATTATATTTTGAGTTTTGTGTTTTTAAGGTTATGAAAACGCGCTGACATTTTCTCAGTCTTGACTCTGATTACATACCTCCGATGAAGGGCCCCACAATGTATCCGGAACCATGAGTGATGAGCATGATTCCAACGGCATCGGGTAGATTCTCCATTCCTATGGCTTCCGATATTAGAGGAACTCTGTCGAGAAATTAATTTAAGAAGATGAAAGCAAGCCCACATTACGAGGAGAGTCAAGCCAGGTGTTGACTAGACCAGTGGCCTTACATTCACTTTCGCTTTTTAAACCTTAAAGCTGTAACTTATTGTGAACATATATATTTTATGGATATATACACTTTATGGGTTTTATGGGTGTTATGGATTAATGTGTGAAGTTGTGTTGAATTCAAATTTCACACAAGAAATTGTACCTTTTTGTTCACAAATTCTCGCATTGTTATGTATACATTCAGGCACATGAGCAACGCGAAATCATTTCTCTCTTGAATGTAACATACACGTGTGTGTTAAAATGAGAAAAACAGTCATGTTTTTTTTTGAAAAAAAATTGTCTTCTTTACTTTATCCAGTTGTCAGAGCGCAGGCCGCTCTATTGAAAACAACAAGCTTACAGGTTCCAAGTGATGCAGTAGCGGATCTAAGGGGGGATGCCTGGGCCCCCCTGACCCCTGTTAAAACATGTTTAATTTAATATGGCCGCCATCTTGGGCCGAAAGTATTTCAAGTCGTTGGGCCCCCCGAACAAATTTCTAGATCCGCTACTGTGATGACATTTTTCCGATTGAGGATAAAATTTTCAAATGCCTAACTGATGACTTGTATTTTTAGTAGCTTACCTTAACGTACAAACAGGTGCTGCAGACACACCGTAAAGGGCAAAAAGAACAGTCTGCACTGTGAATGATTGTATCATGGGCATAAGGGTCACCACAGATCCAAGCACCATCATGAAAAAAGCGTAGTACAGCATCTTGTGTTTTTGCACTGCTGTTAGGTCATAGATACCGCCAGTCACAAGGTTACCAACTATGTCTGTAATACCTAAAATATTTATATACAATTTCACAGTCTACAAAATCGTTCAAATGATTCAAATAGTTACGCGTTCAGTTACCATGTTTCATTCCACAAGTACCGTATTTATCCAAATTAGCGCAAACTGCCTAATTAACGCATGCCCCTCATTTTTGAAATTATGTAAATGTCACATCAGAAACTTGATCATAAAATCGGATGAAAAGAATTTTTAACAGTTAAACTACATTTGATTTGACAGCTCATTGCCGAGCACAAAATTTAAAAGACCCTTTTTTCCAATATGGATTGCAAGATTTGGTCCTTCGCGCATGTTACTAACCTGTTATGGAGATAAGTATGGCTGAATGATCTTGACTGATTCCATGATTTACCATTAGGGCAACATTGAATGTAGAATGCACGCTGCATGCAAGTGTGATGGCTGCTGTCCACAACAATAAGGCTAGAAAGGCTTTGTTGTACAATAAAGTCAAATTGAATAATCTTTTCTTTCTTGCTTGCTGCCTTGAGGTATTTGATGAGCATTTGCTGTTAAATCGACCATTTCCTGAAGGCAATGTTTGAGCATTTTCCCCTTTTCTGGATGTTCCATTCGCTATTCCATCAACATCTTTTTGATTGTTATCATTTATTATCTCCTGTTTGCCAAAGGGTTGGATGGTTCCATTGGTAACAAACTTGATGTTATCAATCATCATAGATTGACCGTTACTACTGGTAATATTGACACCATTGCTTGTAATTTGTTTTTTATCATTGCTAGTTTTGTTGAAAACATTGCTGAAGTCTTGGATTAATGGACGACCAGCTTCTTCATTTGTTGTATCTTTTCCTGCCTCTGTGATGTTTATGGAGTTCTCATTTGCAGGTTCTTCATTCTGTCTCCTTTTATCACTTCCATTATTACATACACATTCTGTATCTGCTAATTTTCCTTTATCACTACTCTCTCCTCTTGAAGAATTGTCTACCTTTGGCACCTGGAACAGTATTCCTGAGGTTAACATATTCAACATAAGTCCTCCCATGACTAACATAGCACCAAAGAAGCCGTAGCATTGCTCTATGTAATAGTAAAACGGTGGAAGAAGAAAGATCCCAACTCCCATACCAGAACACGCGATGGAGTAAGCCAATCCTTTGCGTTTGTCGAAGTAATACGCAAGAATAAACTGACTTGGTACATACACAAAGCTGGCACATATCCCTGAAAAAGAAAAAACCCCGGTTTTTGCATGTTTTAATCTTCAAACTGTAAGGCGTTCCGAAGCACTGACCAAAAACTGCCTTTGAACAGAAGCTTTATTAATTCTTGAACAAAAGAATTTCAAGCTGCATGTTTATTTACACCAATAGCACAGCATGTCAGTCCTTTGTCTTTTAATTTCCAAAATAAAGATAATGTTCCTGCATTGGATAACTCTTTGTTCATTTCTGTATTTAAGTTAATAAATGTTGGCTAATATTACTAGATATCACTGGATTTACTCACCCATTAACAAACCAAACGAAAGTGTGAATGTAAACAACGAAGGTGCTAAACCTGACAATATGTAGGCAATGGCCTGACCCAGGGCACCGATCACAACCATAGGTCGGATTCCAAACCGGTTTATTAACACTGAGACAATTGGTCCTGAAAAGTGATAGGAATATCTGTATCAACATATTAAATCTAGTGACTGCACGGATTTTTGAAGGCAAAGGTCGCGTAGAGCAAGCACAGCTTCAAAGACCGTACCTGAGTAAGCTACATCATGACAGTTGCCCACAGGAGGCATTATGGGTTATCCCAACGAGTGCACGGACGAAGTCTATTTTACGATTGATTAAGCCGGGCCGGTAGGCGGCCCGGCTTAATGTTGTGGGCAAGAACTTCAAAATGTTTGCTGTGTACTTTGGA
>JBCAUI010095879.1:0-19206 GCA_038406195.1 Haplosyllis anthogorgicola
ATGAGGTTCGGGGATGGACCCCCCCCCTGTCAGGAACGTGACAGTTTCGGTCCTTAAATTTGTTAGTATAATGATTTCACGTTAACAATCTTAATATTGTAGAACTGAAACCAGTCGGCCGCGCGGATCTAACTCTCAGTTTCGACGTCAGTATGACGGACAAGAAGCGCCGGATCAATCCTGAGTACAAGGTGAGTGATGTAACGGTTAACACACAGGTGGTGTTATGATACATTGATACTCTGATGAATCTCGGTGGGACCTAAACACGTAGCCAATTGGTATGTATGCAATACCACTTGAGTGGAAGCGCAAGATGAATGACATTGTCGGTTTTGCAGATCAGTCTGCAAAGGCAGAAAAGTCACGACATCTGTACCAACCTTCAAATCATGAAGTTGGTTTGCAGGGTTTGTTTCCAGTAGCACATGCACATTCAGTATCAATACCAGATTATTGAGAGGCTTAAGTTTTGCTTTCTCCTTCTTTCCCATCGGAATACAAAATAAACAGTGGATTTAAGGCCCGTCAGGTGCTGCCCCCATCAATTTTCTTTTTTACCAATGAACTTTTGTCCATTAGCTTATTATGGGAAGTCCAACAAATTATCACACACTTCACTTGTAGTAGCAAAAATGGCGAATATCCTAACATACACTTTGAATTGCAATGTGACTTATAAACATTTCTTAAATCAGATGCTACAGAATTAAACTGCTTGATTTTGTGAATTAGGGGTTGTAAATTAAGTTCTGGTTGAAAAACCTAAGTTAGATGTTATCAGTTACATATTGACCGTTATCATGCATGTATGTCTTATGAACTTTTCAGGAGAGAAGAAAGGTACATTTTTGGTTCAAACCAGAGGCAGACAACACAGATCTGGGAAGAGAATACATGAGACAACTACTCAAACCTGAGGGATTCCCCAGAGGTAAGTTTTAATGTGTTAGGGATTCCCTGAGTGGTTTTCGTGAAAGTTGAGGGATTCTCTGGTGATGGGTTTCAATGTTTGTAGCAGATTGCAGATTGCCTTGGATACTGCAATAATACCGAGGGTTTTCTGGAAGTGGATATTGTCCCTAAACGTTCTTTTGTCTCCGTTTTCTTTTTGTTTATTGTTTAATTACCAGAGTTGCTCCCTTGTGTTTGTATTTTGTCCATCAGAGCCAATACGTGTTATCTACAGAACGGAAGCCACTACAAGTCATTGAACTACCATAGAGATCTCAATTTAATTCAGCTAAATTTAAATTCAGCTTCCTTTTTGTTTGTTGTTCCTTTGCATCATGATCTAGATTTTGAGAAAAATATCAAACTTCACTCAGAATAAAAGAAAAGAATTCTTCAGACTAATTATCATGAAAGCGAATCCTCAAACGCCATTCTTGTAAATTTGTGGGTTTTCAGACTATGTGAGTTTCATCAAGAAGGCCCTGGTGCTGACACAGAGGTTTCCACTCATTCAGCGTATAGACATCGTGCTCGTCCCTCAGTACGGGTTCGATGAGCAGGATTCTGGTTACGTCAACGGCGACCTCGTGACGTCACCCACGCATGAGGACTGGCACAAAACGACGGATGAAGAAAGAGCAGCAAAACTCAGAGCTCAGGTAGTCTGTCTGTCTGTTCAGTAAAATGGCTCTGAAATTTGTGTTATAATTGTTTTGTGACAATGATATGTCTCCGTTATGCCTTCGTGTTCTAAAATGTACCAGATTTGTACTGAAGATGTACCAACAAATACCTAGATATCAGGCTGACTGGTCAATTCTCTGAGTTTTTATGCACGAAGCGACATTTCTTCGTTCCCTGAATAACTGATAAATTCTGAACTGTTTTTGTATTCGGGCAACAACGTAAATTTGACCATTGAGCGTAGAAGGCAAATTTTGCAGTGACGTTACTTGATTTGGTCTTCATGGAAACTTACTTATATAACATTTAGGGTCTTGGCGCAGTTCCACCTGGTGCCTCATTAGCTGCAGGACAAGAAAGAACCAATCAGCAGGCAGAAGAGGAGAGAAAGCGTAGGCAGGCAGCGGAACGGCAGAGGAGGGAAGAAGAAGAACGGAAACGGAGGGAGGAGCAGGAAAGAAGGAGAAAAGCCGAACTAGAGCGAAAACAGAGGGAGGAAGAGGAACGGCGAAGGAGTGAGGAACAAGAACGGCAAAGAAGGGAGGAACAAGAACGGCAAAGACGGGAAGAATTGGAACGAAGACAGAGGGAAGAAGAGGAAAGCCAATGGAGGGAGGAACAAGAAAAAGCCAGAAGGGAAGCGGAGAAAAAGAGAAGAGAAGAGGAAGAATACAAATGGAGGAGAAGACAAGAAGAAGAGCTGAGAAGACGACAGAAAGAAGAAGAAGAAAGATTGAGGAAAAAACAAGAAGAGGAACGAATGAAGCAGACACATGTAGAGAAACTAGCCAACGTTCAGTTAACATCACAGCCATCACAAGAAAGTCAAGATGAAGCTATACGTACGTGTAATAAACGAATATTGGAATGCAAAAGTCTGATGATATGCAGGTTTCTCCATTTTGAAATCAATTGAAATACCAAATAGATCTACACGTTGTTCACAATATGAAATATATAAAACCTGTTGCTGACACTTAGTCCAGTTTAAATGCTAGACAGCAAGTAGTCTAATGTTCCATAGATGGAGCAATAGCAATTTGCCTAATTTGTAAATGTAAATTTGAATCTTACATGTTTAGGTTTCTTCTGTAAAGGTTAGTGACTGAATTAGAGATACTCTTAAATCTTTGTTCTCAAAAAGCAACAATCATTTTAATATTTTCCAAGAGTGAAAAATCCAAATCACAGTATCATTTTATTTTCGCAGAGAACTTCATCACGGTGATGACGCCCGCGGTGTATGATTACCAGTATCTCCCGGAAGTACCAGTCAGTAACAAGACGTCGGTGGCGTTCCGGCTCAAGGCGCGCAGTAACGCCCACGTGGCGTTATCCTCCGTGTACGGCGACACAGAGAGGAAGACGTACGGTAAGGACGTTGTAACCGTAATAATGTAGTTAATAAAGTGTAATCGGAGCCGAAGGAACTTTATGCTCGCTCATTACACAGAAATCGTGTCAGTTGTGTACATAAAGTTATGTTTGGAAGCTCTTGTAAGGTACAGTGTTAAACATCTGATACGATTTCTGTGTACAGTTACCAGTTCCTGGACGATTATTGAAATTAAGCAATCGCAGCAAAGGTTATTACTTAGATGGTTTACCATCCAGAGGACGGTGATTCTTCAAGCAGAGTGAGCATGCGTGCGCCCGAGGTTAAAAATAGGAGTTCAGGTGATAAAACAAAAATCTTGTGCTTAAACTTATACATTTGCCATGATTACAGAGATAGTGATAGGCGCGCACGACAACACCAAGTCCACGATACGGCATGGAGGTGACGGTCCGGTAATGACGGAGGCCGTTACACTGGATATTCTGGATGGAGCAGAGTTCAGACCCTTCTGGATCAGCTGGGAAAATGGACAAGTCGTGGTAAGTGTCATCCTTGTCATATTTCTTTGTCTGTCTGTCTGTCTCTTTTTCTGTATGTCTAAATGAATGTTTGCTTAACTGGTTGTCTGTCTGTCTGTCTGTCTGTCTCTAAGTTCATCTTGCTGCGTGAAGCGTGATACTGCAAGGAGCATTTATTCGACAGTACCAACATCTACTTCTGCACGCCCAGGCAAACTGTTTGGTTAAATAGTAAATTCAAAAGCAGTTGTTTTTAGAATGTAGGTTTCATCTGTCATCACTGAGTCAACTGTAGAAACATAAAAGTGTATCTATGTATCTATGTTTCCAGGTGGGAGAGGGGATGCAGCCCGGAGAGGACCCGTTCTTAGTGTGGAACGTCCCAGACAACCGAATCCACAGCGTGAACTGTATGGCTGTGTCCACGGCTCCAGGGTCAGAGGGACAGTGGGAGTTCATAGAGTACATCTGTGAGTGGTATCAAATCTTCTGGATTCTTAAACAATTAGCTGATATAAATTTCGGTTGTATAATTCGCCATCTTACTGTTATTGTCTTGGCACTGTTAAAAAATGGCCACGTATTACTGCGAAGTTAGTTCAAAGCAATTGTTCCTGTACAGTCAGCCCAGCGCAGCTCCTGTCCTTCCTATCAGTTTAAAACCGTACAGTAGAAAAGAGAGAACACAACATTTCCATGCTGTGCTTTCGATGTGCTATTGTTCCAAAACTAGTAGAAATGTTATCCTCTGTTCCACACCGCTGTATTTGGTGCACTTGTTTGATGTACAGATCCGAGAAGACCGGAAGACGAGACGAAAGAAGCGAAACGAGCGAGATTCAGGACGTCACTCATGTGGCTCGCGAAGAAACAGAAAATGTTACAGGTGCTGGAGGATGCCTACCCCAACAGTGTCAACACCCCAGATCTACTCAGGTAAATATCTACAAAATGCGTTTCTTTAGGCTGAAATCAACTTGATTTGGTTTCTGTCTCGCAGGAGTAAGTATGACTCGCTTTTTAAAGCACAGATACCTTTCAACAGCCTGAACCAGTTGGCAGAGAGACCACAGGGCTAGACATAGTTGCGCCAATTCCTAGTACCTAACTGTCTGTCCCTGTTCAAAATGACCCGAAAGTTTTCAAGATGGTTTATCTTACCACTCAAATGAGGGAGACTGATACAGCTGCATGACAAAGCAAAAACACATGCAGTTTCAGGTTCAGTGTAAAGAGTGTGTCCAGCATCCTGTAAAGATGACAGTTGTTACTAAGTGGCCAAATCTAGTCCCTAGGCTAATTGTCGAAGAGCTGCCGTTAGACACTAGGAATTAGCAAAGCTAACCCAGCTAAATTTAGGATTACATAACCGACTTACAGTTGGTAATAATTAACTTTTATCATGATAGAACTGTATGTTTGTAGGATCTGTAACATCGGTTTGCACGATATGATGACGGCGGTCGTGATACTGAAGGAGTTTGAGAAGCGAGGGCTCATCACAGAGGTTGTCAAGGGCGTGTGGATCCGGTCTCCTAGCGGTGCTCCGGGAGACGCACATGGTAAGTTACCAGACAACATTTGCTATTGAGGTTCTTATAAAAAGACTAAAGAAATAAAGTAAACAAAATAGAGATAAAAACAAAATTTCCTGAGTGCGCCCTTTCAAATGTATTCTGTCCCAAGAAAATTTAAAAGAAAAATGGTATCCATTTTGGATCAAGATAATTTTTTGGAAAAATTCAATGGCAATTTGCTAATTACAAGCATTTGTACTACAAGTGTTGTTAAGTAACCGTTAATTTTGCACACCCTTGTCTTATTCAGTAATTAAGGTGGTTGACAACCTTCCGGTGCTAAAAGGTCGGGATATCCCCACTATCGCTATTGTGACGTCATTATATTGTGAGAAACTGGCTGTTGACGCAATGATGGAACACAAAGTCTCTTACGTCAAGTACAAAACTGAAGGTATGCATGCTTAAAATATATTCCTCTTTTGAAATCGAAGCTGCGACAATGATAATGAAAGGTTATTTCATTTCCTTAAAATTGCAACGTTGGTTTTTGAAATTATCCTTAAAATTGCAACGTTGGTTTTTGAAATTATCATATTTTGATATATATTGCGATTATCTAACATTGGGAAAAACGGACATCCCAAGTGCTTCTGGCCTAAAACAGGTAGTGAGGCCTGAGAAATGGCAATAAATTCCTTAATTTCAAATAGTTTTTAATACAGAACTATATCAAATGGTGTCCATTTTCCAACAATATACAGCCATTTTTTCCATATTTTTTACCCGACCTAGTCCAATTTTTTTGTACAGAATAAATATCAAAGTATCGGTTAAAATTTTATATGATTAAAGTTACAGACTCAATAAGCGGAAACAAGTTAATACCGTCCAGTAAGTACGGGGGTGAAAAGCTTACAGTTAAGCGCACTACGCAAGCCAGTGACAATGCGCAAAAACTTATACATAAGAAATTACAATCAGTGAGATTTCGCACTTAAGATTAAGCACACCCAAGCCAGTTAGTTCCAGTCAATTTAAGAACACCGTAAACGTAGCCAACGAAAGAGATAACTGCGCACCTGTAATTAAGTGTATTTATTTGGTTTTTTAACGCTTAAACACTTTGTGTTAAGCGTATCATGAACGTTGATATCGTCTTATTTAATTTAACCAGTTATGAAGGAATGAACAATATTCCTCGTCAAATGATAAATAATATATTTATAAATGTATATATTCTTAAAGCTCCCATATTTTTACATCAATACCTCGATAATGAAGATTATAAAAGTTTATGTCCACATGATGACAAGATATGAAAAGGGTCTGTTTATGTTTTGGAAAATGTCTAATTTGTTATTTGTTTGCCATTTGTGGTAAATACTTAACCTAGATAAATAAACATATAAAATAGAAATAAATTATAGGACATTATTGGGTATTATCCTCCCATTATGTGTCTATTTAGTTTTATAACTAATAAGTACAGAGAAAAACACTAAACTACACTGTACATTGTATTAAAGCAAGGCATTTCAACATGCAATCTTTGCGTGACTGTCATCGCGCCAACCCATTTAGACACCTAAATTCTTTTGATTTGATCACGGCACGCAGTGAACCAGGCTAATATCACACTTTCGTCAAAACAATCCCTATTGTCAACAAAAAGGAAAACTTGATAAAAATTTCAAGTTAAATTGGCAATTTTCTGGGAACACATTCTTCAGAACGTAATCATTTCTCGAACAATTGATAGTGTTTGTATTGTGAATAAGAACGTAAATGCATATCATGTTTAAAGGATATAAAAATCACAAATTCATGGGGACCTGACCAAATCAATTACTTTAATAATACCATTACGTACTAATTTTCCGCAACACATAATAATATGCTGTGAGATCAGAGACTAAAACCCCAACCTTATAAAAAGTAGGTGATGCAATGGGTATCTTGTAGTTTACTACAAATAAAGACATTATTCATAGACTTGAACATGTATCATTGAAGATTTCTTTTAGCAGTATCTGAAACTTTTCCATGCTTATCATGGGTTTTAACAATTTTAAGTTCGAAAATATGTTAGAGTTTAAATCAAGTATATTTATTGACAGAAAATTTTAATTTTCAATCATAATAATTCATCATAATTAATTCCCAAATCATCAAAGCACATACTGATCACTAAAATTAATAATTGTTTGTAAATTTACACGATGTTTTTATCTCAGAAGAAGGATTCACTGGTCGAGGTATTGCAACAAGCTCAATAAAACTAGAAATGTTTTATTTTTATTTTCAAAACCCAGTGATTCCAATTTTAAATATTTCAACTTTCTTAAACGATCCCCTTTTTTACAAATGATACCCATCAACTTCAAAACATTTTCTTCCCCCCGTTACACAAGAACGTAGGAATATTCACATAGGATATAAGGTTCAACTGCATGCGTTTTTACCCAGTCTTGTAGCTAGCTGTTTAAAATACCAAGGTCTTCGCAGTGATAAACCCGTGTTGAAGAAAAAAGTTAAAGACTAAGTAGAAAAAAAGAGACTGATATTCCAAAAACAGTGCCACCAAGCAAATCACCAGAATCTGAAAACAGTTGCAAAATTGTTGACAAATATAGGATTTTATTCTATTACATGTATTATTGATACTGTTTTTATTGTTTTCCCCATAAATTTTATTACTAAGCTTTCAAGAAAACCATAAGGAAATAACTATTGTTTTTATGATACCTATGTTATATGTAGTAAGAATATCGGAGTACAGTAAGTATGACACAACAAATGCTCTACAAACACTCGTTTCTAATCTACCAGTACTCTTGTCAGATGCTTTAGGGAATATTTAGCAAAATATGTAACAGGGTTATTTAAGTGTTACTGTTAAGAATTTGGACGTTGAACTTCCTTGCACTGTTTGAGATGTATGAATTTAAGAATATATGTGATAGATCTATGTTTTATTCTTGTTGCCGGGAATTGTTTGTGGGTTTGCATAAGTAACTGTTAAATTACGACAATACACTCTTGTGCGTGAGACAAATTTTCCACCTGAATTCAAATGTGAATTAATGTGAAGGTGCATACATATTTAAGTTATTTGTACAATCAAATCAGAAATTGTTTTCCAAAAATACTTTTGAAATATTTATTATTTGCATTAAGCAAAACTAGTGCATGTGAAGTTCAAAACTCAAATAAAAATTTTCATAATCATTTGTGTGTGTTTAGTGACATAAGGTAAATTAACGTGAAATTTAATGTGTAAGTAACAAAACACAAGTCACTCATGCAGGTCTGGTAACATTGTATGTCAATCTAACATTAAGAACATTTTGCACCATAATGTACTAAAATTATTCACATTATTTTGCCTAGAAAAAGAGATTTATCATATGAAAATAGCAATATTTTCGCTTTTTGGGCAAATTGCGCTTTCTTTAACAAGATTTAGTAGAGTAACTAATAAAAGACTTTTGTTGCACAATGGAAAAGTTAAGCTTTGCTTTAAATGTTTTGATTTTTAATGCTGGGCGAATTATTCAATAGAATTTTGATTATGTTAAAATGAATTCAAATTAATTTAATTCATGGTTACGTTTATTTGATTATTTAGAAGTTATTATTATTTAGTTATTATTTATTACTAATAAAATTATTAGAGGCGCATTAAATTTAGCTGAATCAATCAATCTCATCAGCCTGTTTACAGACTTTAGTGGAGATTTCTTAATTTTTCCAGGAGAGTCGCATGTGTACACCGTGGGTAGGATAGGTAACCATATGTGCGTATCAACCAAGTTGTCCAGGGTCGGAGGAAGCAGAGGTGCTACCATAGCAGCAGGCAACTCTGTTACTAGGCTACTGGGTAAGTTACCATAGCAATACAAAACTGGGTTGCTAGGCAATTCAATAATTTGTCGGAAAATGGAGAAATCACTGAATGTCCCTAGTGAGATGACATGTCATCAACACACCTCAGATCTCTGGAACTATGTAACAATTTCTGATAAAATATTCAAAGTTACATAAATACAAACAGTTAAAACTCATTGCTGCGCCTGGCAAAGTAACCAATTGGCTCCATCGTAAGTCACCTTGTCAAACATTCATGAAAAGGAGTGGGAAAGCTGTTATCCGGACATTATTGATGTAAAATAAATGCTAGTTATTAAATATTTAGTATGGTCTCAAAAGTCAGGTAACTTTGACACAAACATAATTTTCAGTTGTCCTTATTTAGGTATATTCGACAAGATAGACCACGTGATTTTCGTGGGTAGCGGTGGCGCTGTGCCGGATTACCATGACTACAAGAGGCACGTTCGCCTTGCCGATATCGTCGTGTCGTGTCCAAGCGACAAACAACAGGGGGCGCCAGGGGGCAACAAACCTACCTACATCCACTGCGAAAAGTTCCACCAGAAGGAGAACGGAAAATACGAATACGAGACGAGACCTTTCGACTGTGAAGATGAAACCCTGCAGGTGTGTGTCTCCCAGATGCGGTCACTGAATGAGACGGGTTCGTTCGGTAGGCTCAGTCCGTGGGAGAAGTTCATCGAACAGGGCCTGTCAGCGCTCAACGCGGAGGAATCTAACTTCAGTAAACCGTCCCTGAAGAAGGACAAACTCTACGCGTGGGTTGATGATCAAGTAGTTCAAGTGGAGCACCCAAAACCGCCAAAGGGACAGGAGGGCCTATACAAAGAGGGACAAACTCACGTACGGTATGGCCCCATCGCCTCGGGCAAATACATCGCTCGCAACGAGAAATTGAGGTATGATTTCGCGCGCAAACATGGCGTCATGGCGTATGACTCAGAGCTTGACGCCTGCCTTGACGCCATAACCGGAAGTCGAAAAGATAGTTATATAATCATTCGTGGTATCGCTGATTATCAAGATGGGTCTAAAAGTAAAGAATGGCAGCCGTATGCTTCCTTAGTAGCGGCAGCGTACATGAAAGCCTTAGTTACCGCAATGCCGACGTCATACAGACTCTCTGGATACTATCGCTAGAGGTCGTTAGGTGTTAACCGGAAATATTAGATGTATAAATCTCTTTGATTGGTTGACATCTAGGTGTATACATTCATCTGATTGGCTGGCATGCCGCCTTTGTATTCACAGACTGTAATTTCCAGAAGACTTCTGATTTTGGTGCTGTATTGATAACTGCTAACTATTAAAATGGACTTGTTAATGTGTTAAATTGTTTGTTACTTATCGTTAGAAGAGTGTTTTTGTGTCTTTACATTTTAACGTTAGAGCACATTTTTAAAGTTTCAGTACCTGAAATTGTCACCAATTTGAGCACAAAGTAATTGACAAGACAAAATTGACAAGATTTTAATAATTTACCTTGGTAAAGACACAGAAATCCCTGAAAGATACTTTGTGTGTTGATTCCTAAGTTGTTAAGTATTGCTTAACCATGACTAACAACCGTGTACTTTCCTCTAATACATAGTGAGAAATAAGAATAATCGTTTATTTTGTTCTTATTTCTTCATATGTTCTCGGTGCTTCTGTAGTACCAAAGATTGCCTGTAAATATAAGAAAGTTAGCTATGCAGCAATTTTAGTAATTTTGTAATTGGCCTGATCCGAAGGAAACGATATAATGAATTCTTGTATTTATCTGTTTAGTACTATGCAGACAATACACTGGGAGAATTGAACTTTCAGTTACATTTTTTACCGTTTTTGGTGTATATGAATGTATTCTCTCTTGTTTTAGCTCAGACATTTCAATACGACAACATTCATATTTCAATTTTTCAATTCTTTCCTGACGTATTGTTCGTAATATACTGATGCTATGCAATACACTTCTGAGTCTTCCATGTGCATACTGGACTAGTGCTATACTAAGCAATTAAAGCAATAATATTACATATGATATGCAACTCCTGAATGGCAAAACCAGCTATTTTCTTAGGTGATCAATCCTGATGTACTTTGCTAAAATTTTAATGTTAAGTACTGTTGTCTGATTGTTTGCTTTTCTAAACTAGTTCCAAACTTTCTACCAGTTGATGTAAATTACGACTGGAATGGTTAAGTCATTTACGTGAAACAATTTTTCTGTATGTCTAGAAGAAATACAGCACAACAGTCAGCAATTTACCTCGATAATACTTTAATTCATTGTTGGAACAATGGGATATCACACTGTGTTGTTTTTCACGAGAGAAGCACAAAATGGTTTCCATTGTTCCTAAAAGGAATTATATTCCTAAGTTCTTGTTTTTGTTGTTGTTGTTGTTTATGAAGTGTGTCAGCTTGATTCTAAGGTTTCGGAAAGTCTTTCATTTGAACAGTATTTGCCTTTAATTAAACACTGTGCATGGGGTGCGAAATACATATTCAATACAGACAAGGGACACATCAAATGTGCATTGGGATTTTTGGTAAAATATGATGGAACTTTACCGTAAATTTAGAACTATGCAGCAATGTATGAAATTAATCGGTTCCAAATTAACAGAAATAAAATAAAATAAAATAATTTCTTGTTGTAACTTTTCAGTCTCCTGTCTGTATTTGATATTATGACGTAAAGCCTCCGTGATGAGTAACTGCGGCGTCTCTGTAGACGCGTATGGCGGTATCTTCAGCTTTCTGTGTACTATTTTTAAATGCCATAAAAGGAATTTAAAGGTTTAGTGTTCTAAGTCAATTGTTGGTGTAAGACCCATGGCATATTAATTAATTTGAACTTCTGATTTGAAAATTATTGATACTGTTTTTATTCCATGCATCACCTCTGGGCCTACATAACTGATAATTGGCTAGCTTGTTTGTGATGGTAAGATGATCGGGATGAACTGATACTGGAGTCATTTTCTAGTTTTATGAAAACCTGACAAGAAAGAAATTTAATTTTTTTCTATCAATTAGTGTAATTACGTTTTTATCAGCTTTAAAATAAAACTTTGATAAATCCACGGTGCTATTGTAAAATGATTGTATGAATTCTTATTAGTACAAAATCTGTTGCGCAGTCTATGTTCCAATGTTATTTATTTAATTTCTTTGTACAAATATATAAATTTAAAATGATCATACCTGCAATTTCGTGGTGTAAAATAAAATATTTTAGTTTTTTTTATCTTTCGCTTTCATAAGTTACCAGCCCTTGGTTCCCAAAATAACGAATAAAACAGAAATGCAAATAAACGTAAAGTTATGTGAATACACAGACAATGCTTAAAAACAAAAACGTTATTATTTTAACGCCTGTCTTTATTGTTATATTTTAATAACTTGTAAATAAATGGTGTGTATATAATGCGAATGATACCGTAGTTTCCGCTACTGAGTCAGAAATCCATGACACGTAGATTTACATCAACTTTATTTATCACATCATGTACAACGAAGGAAAATGAGTCTGTTGCGGTTTTTTTCAACGTTGTTATCATCGAATTAAGGCAATAAAGCTTTTCATACAACCTGTTGGGCTTTTGTCTCATTTGGCAAAATGATGCGACCGTTGTCAGTCGATTGTGAGTATGCATCTTGAGTGTAAGTATCAGAGGATTTTCTTAACTCGTACTCTAAAAATTTGTTTTCGAATCTGTCTGATTAGAAAGGGTTGAAATGTACTAATTTCAGAAATGATACCTGGAGATAGTGCATTCAAATGGTGTAATATTGGTAGTTTCACTTAAAATAGGTCAAACTAGGTACTAATCTTCTTGTCACTGACACATGTATATTATATTTAAAAAATCCAAAATTTATTGTGAAATACATTTATTGTTTGACAGTAACCGTGTGTGATGTTAATAAAAACGACACTGTCAGGCTTGCATGAAGAACTTGTATTTTACTGAAAAATACTACAACAGGCAAAACAGTACAAAACAGGAGCAAATCTAAGCCAGTTCGTCTTAAGCAGTTCCTGAAATTTCTATCACTCTTTGGACGTTCTAGAACAAAAGGAACAAACGCTTTACGAAGAAAAATAAAAAATAATTTAACCCAGTCTATTAATGAGATGAAATTATAATCTAGTTGTAAAATAACTAGTACTAATGATTTAAAATAGACTAAATTTAGGTTGATTACTAAAATGTTTATGTTTAACTTTATTTATGAAAATATAACCTGCTCTGCCTAATTTTCTAGGCAAACCTAATTTCAGAAAACCTTTACCCATGAGCATAAAATACAACGTAGAATTGATCATTCTACTGTCCCAGAACTAATGAGATTTTGTCCCCTGTCCAGCTTCTCTGAACTAACATAAGAAACCTTCACTGTTTCCGCATCAGTAGAACCAGACACTGAATTTTCATTCGCTTTTCTCGTCTCTTTACGTTTAAATTACTTCACCAAATCTGACCTGAACTTCTGACCAGAAATAACGTAGAGGAAGAAGTTAACCGCTTGGTTGGTACATTTTTAAGCTGCATAGTCAATAAAATGAAGAAGATTCGTGATGCATTACTGACAAGTAAACATTTATTTACTATTCGATATTTGAACAAAACAAATGAAATCTCAATGGATCCAGTTGTACTGAACAACAACTTTCCACTGGCAGATCAATAGAACCTTTTATTTCCTTCCATTTTTCTAAAATTTTGTGTAGTTTTCTTGGCAAATCAATTTTGACTGAAAATAAAACTAGACGCCCCCTCCCAGAGTAATGGCCTGGATCTGCCAGTGAGATCAAACATTTCTACAAATTTCTTGTGCTGACACAATGAAATGTGTACCTTATATCTAGCGCTTTGCCTTTAGTGCTGGGTTTCAAGGAAACGGAAAAATGACGTACCCTAATTGTTACACTTTGTAAAATATATGTTATATGAATTTATTTCTGTGACATTAGCTCAGTCACGTCAAAACGAGATATTATCTTGGCGGCTTGTTTGTGTGTAAACAAAGTTAGAGTTACTCCATTAAGAGGATGATAGAATAACTCTTTTGCAGATATATTTTACCATCTATTTTCAAAAAAATCAAGGTAAAGGGTAATTAATCTATTACAACCGTAACGAATAATTATAACAATTTAAATTTAAAGTCTTATAGGAAATGAACTTTCTGTTTGTTATAAATACAGAGATCGTTGAATAGGTTGAATAACTATTTTTCGTCAAGTCCACTGAAATAAATGAATAACAAATCGAAATATCTTGTTTTGCCGTGTTTAAGCTACAGACAATTTCTACCTTATTTCTAACCCTGTGCTTCTGGTGCTGACTTCTGAAGAAATAGAAGTTTCGCTTTGTGGGGCTTTAGAACAACATTTGAAAAAAATTCACCAAATCTGTTCTAAACTTTTTACCAGAAATGACATAGAGAAAGAAGTTAACTCCACAGTTAGTGTAATAGGATTTCTGTCCAAGATTATAGATTAAAAAGTATTCCGCAAAAGCTTGGGGTTATCTGTGAAAGTCTGTGGTCATGAGATACAATAGAATTAAGTAAGCAGGAGTGGTCAGAATTAGGAAAGCAAACGTTACCAATAATAAAATAACATAAATCAGTGCCTCTTTTGAATTTTGACCTTGACTTTGACGATGACCTTCCGTAACCGTTAATTTAGGCCTGTTTCTCAGTGTATGTATTATAACACTGTTCATAACTAATAGTGAAAAGAATAGCAAAATAAAATTAATAGTAAAGGAAAGCCAGTAAAATATTGGAAGGAAAATTGATTCCCGACCCTGTCCATATGGCACGCATTCCCTACCCACATGGGAACTTACAAATAAATGTGGGATGTTAAAGATAAGACAAAATATAACAATATATACAATAGTAATTCTAGCTTTTTTAACCGTATTAAACGAAGCAGCCTTATGCGGACTTATTATGCTGTAGAAACGATCAAACGTCATGCTGAGAATGAAGAGGGTGCTACACCGAGTGCTCATGAGGATGAAAGAGTTGTTCAGAGCACAGAACCAGTACTGGTCTGGAGGCATGTCCATATCATGCACCATGTTCAGGTAGGTGGTCAAACCTGCAAAATACACATTGCAGACCAGAAAATGTGGCTTCGTGGTGTCAACTTCTGTGTGACGTTAGAAAAGGGCTACTCCAACAGTACACCCCCTGATATATTATCAAATTTGCTACCACTGTGCCACAGACTCTTGTGCTATTGGCTTGTTAAATTATTTCAATTTCAAGTTGATCTACTGTAATTAATATAATTAAAATGTATAGTTTGTATTATGATGGAGGAATCAACAGGGTGCAAGTGCAGGTTACTGAGCACTGTTTTATGTGATGGCGTGATGTGAGTTTATTTCGCCATGTTACAATTGTGGCAGCACCTGACCGCAACAGATACGATCTAGGTTTTTCCAAATTGGTTTCATGGAATTAGGCTAATTAGGCTAATTTCGTTTTCTGGATTTTTTAACCAAAATGGCAAATATTGGGGAAGACTTAAAACAGTATGTTCCTAACTGTAATAATGATTCTGAAATTGATACCAGAATTTTAATTGTAATTAAACAACAGTGCATTTCAGCAATTACAAAGTCTGTTGAATTAGGCCTAATTCCGAGCATTAAAATCAATTTGGAAAAACCTCTGATGAGAAAGAACTTCTGGTGCCATGAATACTTAGTGGCCAAAATGTAGTTTGAGATGTATTTTGGCCACTATGTATTTATTGATTCTAAAGCCTGGTCTACTAAACAGTGGCACAAAGCATCATGTATGTCTTCACTGTCTATGCAAAACGGAAATATTAATCGATAGTTAAGCGTGTCTGATTCTTGTTTTACATAATCCTGTTTACATGGAATCCTTTTTGTGTATCCTACCACTAAGGAAAGACAATAGTTTACTATTTCAATCACAGCAAAAGCTGATTGTTTAATGTGCCAAATCTTGCACTTAAAGAATGAATTCTGGAGATATAGATGAAGCATGTCTATCAAATACGTTCATGTCTGAAATAAAACTATTTTAATCAGCTCTACTAATGTGTTCAATATATTACACAGTAAGGGCTTAACATCCTCATCAAAGACCATGATCTTTTTATTTCACCCTGCGGATACGAAACTGAATAGTGATTAATTTCACTAAAATTTTACGAAAATTCTGATTAATTTGAATTGTCTACAATTTTATTTTCCCAAAGATGAAATATATAATTCACATTTTCATTCTTGTAGTCGCATAAGGGTATGTAATTGTAACTTTTGGGGGCAATATTATGTATTTAACAAACAACACTGGAACAGCAAAAAATTAACAAATTTGGACATCAAGTTATTAATTTTTCCTTGGTTACAGGTGTCTTTTAGAAACATGATGTTAATTTGGTTATTCATTATTTCATACCCAGATCCGAATGCAAGAATAAAAAGTTTGAAATATGTAGCAGATCTTTGAGAAAGACATAACTTGTTAATCAGAATCGATGTTCGTATCCAAGGAATGTATTTGTAATGGTAAACTACACAATTGTAGATGGTCTCATTCATTCAGGATACGCCAGGATAGACACATTACGGAACAGACGTGTTAATTATCGCACATTTTCTTTGAACTAAAATTTCTTCAGTATTTCTAAATAATAATACAAATAATGTAAACCATATTAACTCAGATATGAAGGTCTATACTTTACTTGTGTCAAATTAGTCTCAAATAACAGGTGAATTTATACATTCCTAACTCTCATTTTATCTAAAGTTGATATTTGAAGTCTTTTTTATCATTAACCTGAAATAATGAAGAGATGGTTGCTCAAAGAATTAATAGAGGGAAATATCACGTCTGATCTGTAATGAGGTGGCCTTGTACTCACCTTACTTTAAAAATTGCAATGTAAATATCATGAAGTGTAAATTAAACAGTAACTAAATTTAACTTACCAAGAATGAGAGCTATGGTATCTGTGAAGGCTAGAGCTGAAATATAGACAGAAATAGATATGTGCCGATTATGCTTCTGAATCATCACCTGAAATATACAAAAACAAGAAACATGTCGTCAGCTCCTGAAATTCAGATAGGTTTTGGAACAAAGGCACATCAAATGTACAGCGTGAAATGAGTGCGCACAAGTTTACAAATCAAAAAAGATCTTACCAGAAATGAAAGAATATTTCCTAGAACTCCAACGGGTACCAACACAGGAAAATATGATTTATTTATTCCCTCTCCTAAAGAACATGAGAACAAATATTCTTTTAAACAAAATGTATTTAATTAAATATCTCAAAATGGACACACACTGTGGAATGAAAATGTCTACATTTCTATTTGGTAGCTACATGTAAGGGAGCCTTACAGGGAGGCTTTATTAGTGTGTAGCCTTTGCTAGTTTTCCTCGTATTTGCGCTTGTTTTCGTTCTTATTTAGGGTTTTTCTTATTTCAGTCTCTACCAAATCTATCTAACTTTCTAGACACATGAACTGTCTGATTTGTAAACTGATTTTTGTCTCAAGACACTTTTCAGTTCAGCTTAATACTAATTTCAGTCCAATGCTAGAATATTGTTCAAGACTAAATTCAGTCCTTGTGCCAAAAATGACTAAAAAGCCTTCATTTAAATTGATTGCAGTTCAAAGATAAAAGGTTAGCAATGGGGTGGGGGGTCAATTGGCATGTCTGTAAACTTTGGTAAATTAGCAGTACACGGAATTTGTATCAGTTTGGGAACAATGGCGCATCAAAAGCACATCGTGAAATTCTTATGTCCTCTCTTTTGTTCTAGACCTTTCCAAACTGATACAAATTCCGGGTACTGGGTAGATTTGGTAGATTAGGTAAACAAAATTAATAAGGAAAACCTAGATTGATCATGATCAAGCAGTTCAATTTTTGTCACACAAAATTTTCTTCATGCAAGAGCAAAGTTGTTAGTGTGTTGTCATTTGCATATCTGTGTATGTATACAAGATGCAGGCAGATATTAAAATATTCTAGCACGAAGGCCACAGTACTCAAAATAGTTATCCGCCCAGATCAATCAGACATTTACCACAGCAGAAAAGAACGTATAAGGGACGAAAGCAAACACAGGCTGCATGTCTAATAGAAAACTAAAATTATTATCGTACCAGAACTTAAGCATGGACCTTATGTTGGTATGGTTTTGTGTAATAGCCTGCCTGTCTCCCGTTTTTAATGTTTGCCAATCTTTCTATATTCAAACGAACATATTGTAACATAAATAAGATGGAACTAACCAATTTTATACATGAAATAGGACATCGCCAGAGACTTTACATCTTCTGCTTGTGTCGCATTGTCGTACTTAGTCAAACCCACAGTCTCACTCTCTTCTGTACTTGTGCTGTGGTCCATCTTCTTCTTTGTAATAAGTCTTTTTGACCAAAATGTTTTTGAGAATTATTTTAATTGTATTGAATACTAAACGAGTGACAAATGAGCCTATTTCATGAAGTTATAAGCATAGAAATCAATTTAGGAACAAAATTCACAAAGCATGAAATGATGTTTTTCTCTAACGTTAGCAAGCAACTGATATTGCTTGACAATTTACTTAATTTTCAAATTACTTTGTAATCAGCTTTTTACCTTGAGCTTGGATATGTTTGTCATCACAGCTCCCAGCTAACTTATTTAAAAGTACCAACGTGTCTAGTTTTCAACCAATAAGAAACGGATATGCCTTTCCGCCAATAGGAACGGTCTGAATAGTCAGTTATGCAGCAGTTGAATAGTAACTCGAAGATTTCCCAATTCATTTCACTGCTTAATTAGGCAGTGAAATGAATTAGGCAGTGTGGGATTATGTACCTATTTAGGTAATTGACAATAAAATGTCAAATGTTGAAAAATAGAATAATAAACTGCTATGATGTAGGTCATCCAATTGTTTTCTAATTGCAATTAATGAGTAAATTTAAAAATTAAATAAGTCTGCTTTCAGCTAAATACAAATATTTGCACAAATAACTACTTTTTTATAATTCTATTTTTTGACATTTGACGTTTTATTGTCAATTATCTAAAAGTTGGTACATAATACCATATTGCCTAGTTAGGCAGTAAAATGGATTAGGAAAAACCTCGAATGCCTTGGGAATGAAGCTGATTTGCCTTGTTAGGGAAGATACTATCAGAGAGATATGCTGGGACTTCAGCTACAAATTTGACACAGATTCCCCACTAGAGGGCATTCTGATAATGGGCGTGGCCAGTCTGACCCCACCCCTAT
>JBCAUI010095990.1:0-19205 GCA_038406195.1 Haplosyllis anthogorgicola
TATGGATTGGAAAATTCCCAAACTGATCCTGGAAGCTCCAAATTAGTGGGAAGGACCCTGGATAACCCTTTTGCACCTAATGCACTTGATGTACTGGCAGATTTTGACAAATGAACTGGAGAAGAGCCACACATGACCAATGATCATGTCGGAACCCTACAGAAACATTTCTCCTTACATACATGGTTTCTATGCATATTTACAAATATGGTCAACTAAGGTATGTAACTGGGACATCCAGGCACCAGATACAAGCAGATTCAGCTGCCTACAACTGAAATCACTGAACCAAATCTGTAACGGATCAACTGGAACCAATGTGGACAGGGAATTTGGTCTCCTCTGGCTGAAAGAAATACTGCTTGCTTTGATTTAAGACTTTTTACCCAAAATAGAATGATCCAGGTCCAAATCAAACATACAATACAATCCCTATACGGATTTTGAAGTTAACCCTTTACTATCTATTTTTAAAGCAAAAGTCTCTTCGCGACAGTAATTTCACGATCTGATCAAGCATCTCCATTACTACTAAAGCTCTGTCAGTAATTGTAAATTGTAACATTTCTCAGATATTGCCGGACTTTGCTCGTGTTTATGCGACGCCGCGGCACAGGCAGCACAGAGGGTGGACGGGGAGGACGCCGAGCAGGTGGTCGGCTGTCTGGGGTCTCTGTTCGGGGCTGTAGCCGAGGGTGAAGACGGGGAGCAGGTCGCGGGATGTCTCGCAGGAATATGTGGAGCTGCTTGTCAAGCTGTTCAAGAAAATATTGAGGAAGGAGGAGGAGAGGAAGGAGGAAAAGACAGTGACATCGATAGGGGGATGGAGGGAATAATGGAGAGCGGTGTAGCAGTTCTTCAAGCGGGTTTGTTGCAACCTTTTTGTAAAAAAAAATTAAATTAAATTTAGATGGCCACTGATTACCCCTATTTTAGACTTTATGTGACCCCAATGGTTTTAAACTTCAAAGGCCAAGGTGGTTCTCTTCCCTGCACTCTTGCTTGTTTGTGAGCCCGAGTGTCATGTCTGGTGCTACACCTGCTTTTCGGGTACACAGCACACTCGCCATCCTGTCTTCCTTCAGCAGAGAAGGGCAAGCAGCAATTGGATACGGTATTTGTTGTAACTTGTCACACATGGCACGGATTTAAAGTTTAGTTGTTTCTTCGGTGTTTTCACAGAAGCTAAAACCTGCTTTTTCGTTCCCCACGAGTTAAAATTAGCGATGCCCGAAACTTCTGGGACTGAGCTTAATATTCAGCATTTATTGTAGATTGCTGTTACGTTTACGTATCTTATCAAGTGAAAACATTATATGAACAATGAACTATTCAAAATTTTCTTCAAAAGAAGTTTACTCAAAGTATAAGCATTTTGCACAATTTCTGTTAAAAGGTTTGGAAAATATAAATCCAGCATTCGATGAAGAAGATGGCGAAGAGGAGGATGCGTGATATCTCGTGTGTTACTTTTTGGGCGCTTTCTACGTATTGTTCCAGAGCTACTACTCTGGATACTGGTCAGACTGACTGCTGCAATATAAATTGTATTTAACCTTGAAACAATTAAGGTTACTTGAAAGTTGAAACGATGCTCATCAAGCTGAGAAAGCATGGTCAAATGTTTATATCTGTGTCCAATGTCATAACGTTTTTATGTAGTTCAGTCAGTCATTTGTCTCTTAAATCTGTGCAACCTTTGCTTGTTAAGAATATCCTTAATTAGAATAAATACACAAAACATAACATACGCACACATATGTTTTGGAGTAATTCAATGAAGAAGGCAACCACCAAAATCATTATTTCTTCATAAAAAAGATCTATGTGAATAAATGAGAATTAAAATAAGCTCCCAGACAAATTCTCTACTCGACTGGATATTTTTTGTCACCCTGATGACTAAAATGTGGAGGTAAAATCAAAGAGCTCAACAAAGGCAAAGACAGAAAGAAGAATACCATAAGGGAACATTAGTCATATGGCACATCTGTGATGAAAGCAAGGGCTTCATTTACCTCAAACCAAAAAGTAGATATATATTAACTCATTTTGTATGAAACTTCATGGCAAAATTTTAAAAAACTCCAAGATGTAAAATCAATGTAAAATTTATCACAGTGGTTAACATCCTTTGGATGTAAATTGTAGACATGATTGAAATAATATATTTTTTTAAAAATATGAATACAGAGCTACACATTCAAATGGATGTACATAATTAAATTGACCATGCTGCAAAGAACTGTGATCTGGTAGAACGGACTGCCGCGAGGAATAGATCCGGATGACGATCGTAGTGACGAACATCCATATTTTGCTGCTTCTATTACCTCATCTGCAACACAAATGAGTGGTTTTCAGACCTAGAAAATGGCAAGTTTTGAATGCGAGAGATTCCACAAGCGATCACAGTGCATGTACAAGAAAGACGTTGTGCTGGTAAGCACATAGAGCAAAATTGTACCGTCGGAGTTTTTTTACCTGCTGCCCTGATTCCAGACGTGTATGCACCATGCACCGTGGCATAAGAAGACACCGGGGATAGGTCCGGGCTGCCAGTGTGCTCTCCAGCAAATATGTAAGGACACTCAGGTTTAGCCAATTCCTTAAAGTCTTCTCCAGTAGTCCCTACAGATTGTTATTGAAAGTCACAGGTACACTCGATTAACATGTAATTGAATAATCCACTGGCAGAATATTTTTAATCGTTGTTATTATCACCATTTATTTCAAAGCACTTTACCGAGTTTAAAGTGAGAATAACATCCTCTGGCGTAAGGGTCCGTTCCCCACCTAGTTCTGGTCACGTATCTTGGCTCTTCCTTACTCGAGGGTATGTCGAATATTTCCTTCAAATTTGTCAGTGCTGAAAGGATAAACCATGCAATTGCACACTATTTCAATATCAAAGTAACGTCACAAGGAAATACATGACTTTGTTTATTCAAACAAATCCCTTCCGATAAACATATCACAACTTTTCCCGAAAGTAAAAGTTACTAATAATAGACCCGTTACGAGAAATATGACTATGGCGAGAATAGCAAAACATTCTTCAACAATTTTCAATAAGAGCTTTTTGTGTAAAACTATTATACAGTGGACTCATACTCCACTAATAATACGCAATAGCAAAAACATAAATATTTTAAGAAGAAATTATTATACTAAATGTTTCACCTAACATTTTACTAATCTCCATCTCCTATTCTTTGTATTCATGAGTGATATCTAAATACTAACACGTAAAGTGTATTCTTTTTGTATTATTTATTGTTTTAAAATATTGATTGATCTTTTTTGTTTCAGTATAAGATTGTATTCATTTATACCTCTTCATATATCGTTAAATAAGATAGGTTGGACCCTAACTGTACAAAACAGACAGCCTTTTTGGCTTACAGGGTCAGCCTTCCTTCGATAGATATAAAAAATAATATGTAAATTGCATAAAAGAATTAACAAAATATGTAACATAATCGAGGTAAATAAATATCAATCAATTCATCGTTCTGATTGATTCTTGAAACCTGAAAAAATGTCACTAAAACCTAAAAGAAAATATAGTCATGCTCGAATTTGACCTTGACCTTCTTCAGACCTTGATCTGGAAGTAATTTTAACCTCATACAGTGGCAATACCATGTTATATTGAGGTGAAGGTCATTCCTAATATCTGTCAAAGTTTGGACATTGAGCTGTGTAGTCGTCAATGACTTCAGCTTTTGCCTGTTATTATCGGGTGTTTCCGAGTTCACAAAAAGTTGTCCCTTCTCAGATTAGTATTCATGATTTTCTACAAAGTCAAAGTACTCTATTAGTGTATCTTAAATGACAGACTAAGAGAAGTCAAGCAGATGACAAATGCAGATGGTCCCAGGTGCCTCTCTTTCTCAGTTGAGGTCAATTTTGATTGTTTTGGAAAGGGCTAATTGACAATTTTAAACAAAGTACCTTTGTTCTTGAGTTGAACATCAGTGAGTGTGTCAGCTTCATCAGCGTCTGGGCCAAGCATAAACGTGACAAGAACTGGTCTGTCGACCACAGCTTTAGCATTCAGATACTTATGACACATTCCCCTAAATTAAAAGTCACTTGGCTTTAGTACTTGACAAATGATTAACGGAAATTGTAAGGATATGCAAGAGACTAAGTACGACACAGGCTTTGAAACCTACCCATGGACAATCATCCAAAGTGTGATATTGAGGTCCACTTTCTTTTTAACAAAAATGGACTCAGAGTTATGTGGTACCACATAATCGAAAATTCAAAAATTTTGGAAAAAAGAAACAAGTACATAAGGGTTTTGTGACGAACCTGTCCTGCCAAACAACTGGTGCCAAACCAAAGTAATGCATGCCATCCTCCGAACTCCAGAAAGACTCATCCCACACCATGATGAGTTTATTAACGTTACCAAAACCTAACAAACAGACAAAATTTACGTATTTCTAAATTTGATCCAAGCTGATGAATTGTTAAACTCTTCGTATTAAGAAATATGTTTGAATGATTTAGCACAGCCTTCTGCTGCCTCATATCAAGGTTCCAGTTTGTGAAAAGTCAGGGCAACCAAGCTCTCAAATCAGTTTGCTCAAAGGGAATTAAGATTGTCCGAATTTTGTACTCACTGTTATAAATCTAGCCATATTTCAATTCATTTGTAATTCAAACAAAGAATGTTGGGAGCCCTGCGGAAAATCTTGGGTTGCTCGAGACAGTGTCAGGTCAAAGTTCCAGGCGAGTAACAAGTTAAGATTGATTTTAAGTTTGTACTTACCAACTGACTGTATGGCATCCAGCTTATCTGTAGAGAGAGGAGGCGAAAAGGTTATGTCTCCAGCTTTGAGCACACCTAACGGTATGGTGATTATAACATAATCTCCCTCATAAACGTCTGAACCTAGAATTGCAGTCAAATTGTTCGAATGAATGTTGCAGTTTTGACTTTATTTAGTAAGAAGGCTTGTTTTCTTCGCCAGGGGATATGTTGGACTTTAAATATGTTTATGTCATATTGTTTGCATTTGTACATCCCCAGACAATTCAATATATATTTCAGGCTGAATTTATATCCAATTAATGAGACTATCAGAGTAAATGACATTTGAAATGTAGTGAAAATTGTTATCTGAGATCGAAATTATCCATGTAAGTATTCAGATCTTTAACTTACCTACGTACACTTTCACCCAGGGATTTTCGTCTATTCCGCCTCGTTCCACCCTCGTAACGGGACTGTTGAGGATGATTCTGGGAGATGTCCCCGTGTTGCCGGAGTTCACTACATTGATGGGTGTTTCACCGTCCACTCCCTCGATCAATCTGTCAAAAGAATTCAGGAAACAGACCTGTGTGATGTCAACTGAGGTTATGCTACACAAAGTACATGAAAAATAACTTTCCATGACTTTCTACGCAACATTTCAACTATTTACCCTTTGCATAGCTGAGACCGCACATAGTTGAGACTGCTACAACATTGTACCAGTCCTGGTTATGCACAGGACTAACTACGACACATGTAACCCATCCAGGGACAGGTTACATGCCTGGGCTCAATTACGATGCGCGTAACCTGTCCTGCGCGTAATTGAGACTGCTACAGTGTATGTGTGGAAATATGATGCTATGTAAGTTTCCATTTGGTCCTAAACCCCTGACATTTATCTTGCATTTCAAACAATGATGATCTAGATACACCATTTTCTTTTATTATGTCAAACTGGGCCATCTCGAAAATAATTTCGTCAGATCCATGGCCGTTCAGGAAACGTCACTTGGCTAAAATCAAATTAGTTAATTTTTATCATTACAATTGGTAATTAGAGTTAAATACAACATGTTTTTTGAACGCCTGGCATAAATTTCATGTTGAAAAATGACAACTGAAAATACTCACTGCGCTGTATAACCTTACAGTCTTGCCAAAAACATCAATCTTTTAATTTAATGTAGTTTTCATTGAACATTAGGCCTATGCTCCAGAAATAATTAGTCTGAACTTGACAGTAATTTATACACAATGTTATAATGATGATAATAAATCGACATTTAATTATGTAAATGCAGATACGATATTTCCTGAAACTAAGTCTGACTTGTAGCTTACCTCTTTTCCCTGAGGGTCAGAAAATGAATGACTACCAAAGGTGACCGAGAAATTGTCCATTATATATGAGCATAGGGTACCTTATGACAGTAATTATGTCTAGCGCTTTTTCTTACACTATTGAACAGTCAATTTATGTGGGTATAAGATGAGCACAAAATAAAGATACCGCTGCAACTGTTACAAGGAACAAACAATTGGTTTCTTAAATCAAATTTGATTTGACCTTCACGTAATATTGTCGTTATAATGCCCTTTACAATCAGAATATTTCAGTTCAATAGCTAATATGGAAGGATTACTGTGCAATGATGCATGTCCATTGGAACATGTGAATGAGCCATGCCATCGGTCACTTCTCAGCACCAGTTGCTTTAGATAATGCACAATCTACTCTTTAATGACAGTTCATACATCATGCTTAAAGATGAAAGAATAGATATAGTCATGAAAATTGAAACTGCTCGGTCATATGGACATTAGCCACTGAAGAGATCACATTTGTACATGGGCATACAAGGCTGGACTAGTCGGAAAAGGCTGGATGTTCTCTGTGCTGTGACTGGGGAAGAAATGAATAAATTAGTCTGCAAAGTTTGCCTTTTATAGGGACACAGGCTCCAGCTGGCTGGTTGCAAAGTCAAAGCATTCAGACCTATTGTGAATGTGCCACTTCCGTTGTGACTGATTGCAATTTAACAGTTGATCAGTGGTCATGCACTGTTTCACTGTGCCCCTGGTTTAAAAGGGTAAAGGTTCATCAATTAACAGCAGATGACACTAGTTCATGGGTTAAATTGCTGGTTGGAAACCTGTCCGTACTGGTTTTCTTAGCAAGCATCACATAGTGATCATTTTGCTTGGTCAACTCCCGAGCACATGATTCAACACGTGGCTAAAAATTCTATTCTTTCCTTTTCGGTATGGATCGCACATTCCAACAGGAGAACGAGGCATCCAGATATGGAGCACTGACCCTCATGCCTCCCCTGACTTTTTTCTAGAATTGTGTGAAATGGCCAGTATTGCATTTTCCCCAGTCCGGGGGGTCGGGGGGGGTTCCTGGTCAACTATTTCCTAACTTTTGACACTAAGTCCAAATCTGCTGAAAATGCATTTCCCCCAGTCTGGGTGGGGGGTGGGGGGGATCCTGGTCAACTTTTTGCAATGGCGGCCAAGAACACAAATGTAGATTTCGTCCAATACATAGACCCTCATTGCGAAGCATGAGGGTCAATAAAAGTCAATCCAGATTGATATTATCAGTATGGATGGGCTCCTATTTTGAGCTCAGGGTCACATAGATCATAACCAGATTCATCAGTTCCTGCCAAGTAAACTTCCTGCAGTCCAAATATGATGGATGATGTAATATAAATAACATAAAGGATATTCTACTAAAACAGTGACGTTGCTCCTTATCTAATTTTGGAATCGAAATGGTACAGATAACTGATAATAATACACAATGTCATTTCCTACTTTACAAACCAGAACTGACTTTATTTTGTTATGAGCTTATTACCCTTGTTGCACGAAGAATGTTGCTGGCTACTGTCTTCAAAATATTGATTTCGGTTGAATGTTCATTAAATGGAGACTTTGCATGGCAAAAGAAGAAGAATAATTAATGATTAAAAATTAATACAAATACAAAATGTAACTCCGAAGCAGTTAATGTAAGCCGTGTCAGAATTTGGGCGATGTATAGAATAGAAATCAAATTTGAAAAAGAATAAAATACAGAGACTGATTGCACTATTTTAGCGGCTCTGAACCAAATAAACAGTATCAGGTTGAACATAAAATCAAACTTTTATGCAACATTTTAAATTGAATTCACCACACCCAGAGATATGACACTCGTAACTTTTTCTTTCAAGTTTTTTGATTATTGGTACCACGGTAAAAATTCTGTGCACATTTAAAATAGATATTCCAAAGGTACATAGCACTGCAGCAATCTCACCTTTAATACATTTCTTAAAGGTAAAATTTTCACAACGATTTAAATTTCTGTTTTTCTTTCATTTCCGGCACACGACTGGAACAAATGCATAAACCTTCTTTGAATACCATTTCATGCCAAGTTCGTGTATGCAAAGAAGATGAATTACTTATGATTTTAAGTTAACTAACACAGATAAGTATTCAGGAAATAAACAGTACAGTAGCCAGCAAACCTTTTGATATTTTAAAGCATAGGATGCGCCTCGTCACATGCAATCTTTCCGGATTCTCCCCAAAAATTCTTTCTGGATTTCATTGCAATTTCACAATTTACTATTGAGTAGGAGGACAATTATCAAATTGGTCGCCTGAATGCTGAAATTCTACAAAATATATCCATCTTTGCAGCAGACTGTAATTACGCTATTCACACCAAAATGTTGCAGCAGGCGGCCGTGACATTTGTTTAAGAAACAATGTATTGTGCTTCTGGCTTGAAATAACAATCTTGAAATGTCATAGAACTATTAAATTGAGGGTATACATATAAATTCCACTGATTCACAAAACGAACAAATAAAAGAGCATCTGTTTTCAAAAGTAAAAAGTAGCACAGTTTGAAAATACATGTTAGTTGACTTGCTAGTCTAAAGTACCACTATTAAGTGCCATCATTGTAATAGCCTTTGTGAACAAGACTGACAAAATCCTACAAATGTCTCTATGGGGTCTACTTGACAGCTCCCACAAAAAGCTGGCCTGAAATGAATAGTTCCAGTGACTGTACAATAAAGAATGGCAAGTAAACACTACTTTTCCAAGTGCTAGCTTACAAATATTTATAAATTTAGAACAAAAGTAAGTATTGTCATCAATATGATGATACAAAGCAGCAAGAACAATTCATTCTGTATCCAACTGATATGAGAATCTTGTAATAGCAACGACATATGTAGAGCCAAGCATATTTTGTAGAAATGATGCCTTTGACGACTTCCATAAGATAATAGCACTCATATGGTAAATTGTACATCGCTGTCAATGGTTACCAGACTATTAAACTCGTTGTTAAAACTTTTGAGCCTTTGCTACTTTGCTGTTATCTTTGTCTCTTTAACATTCAAGACCATGTGGTGGGTGCATTATCGTTGACATTTATATTTGACATTTAGATCATTGTAATATGAATCTTTTTCTTCGAGATATTACTATTCACTTTATCCCAGAACTAAAGATAGATTTATCTCTAGGCATCTCCTCTTTTTAGTGATAAGTCCAGACAAATCTCAACGAAATGAAATTTCAACATTTGTTTGGTGTGAAGAACGTGTACAATAAGAATCGAAATTGCAATTGCAATTGAAACAGAATAGGAAATATTCTTTCAAATTTTAATACCACCTATCCGGTCCAAGTTGGATCATTCCCACAGGTTAACGTTTTCTCCACCATATTTAATGTAAAAGTTTTGTTATAAAAAGAACAATGTGAATTTACAGTGCATTTATTTCCTGTAATGCACCACAATTTCCCAATAGACTAAACTTATTACTGAAGAACTTAAAGAGTGCAAAATCACAAAGTAAATGTCAAATCTTGTGTCCTTCGGCATTATTCATATTCATAACGTGCCGTCGGAAGAACAACTTGCTCAGACACTTATTTTTTTGCCACAAAAAACGAAAATGTACTGACAAGGCCACGACCCATGTCAGTTGCCATCTTTGCTTCAAATAGAATTTGTGAGTAACACTTGTCATAGTTAGCGCTGACTGAGCTCTACCATAACTGTGCGGAAGAACACAAACACAAGTTACTTGAGTCTGCTATTGCACTAACATAACACGGTTCCTACAAAGTGCGTTTTCTTAAATCGAAAAGAGAATCATTAGTTGGCACTCTAAATAGCACACTGGAAGAAATGTACCTAACATATTTTACTCGACTATTGCATTATTGTGCAACAAAACAACCGATTGTTGATGACATCAAAGAACTCCTTGTCTTCAGTTTGTGGACAGCTTGCCTTTTCGAATTCTGAGGTCTCCAAGTACTTTTACTACTATGTACTTCATAGTACAAAGTTTGTATTCAGAGAAGCGTTCCTACTGTAGACAACTTACTTAGACGTTTTTCCTTACAAAGAGGAAATGTGGTGACAATGTCATGACCATCCGTCAGTTATTGCATATATTCCACTGACAGTGCTTGGGATAGATTCTTATTTACCAAAAGTCCTTTGCAGAAAACTTCTTTTAAAATTGGCAGATCAACTTTGTACCAATAATGGAATCACACGGTAACCCATCAGTCTGTATTCTTTACACGTAGGTGCTCTTTACGAAGAACATAGGTGACAAAGTTCTATTTTTTCAGGGCATTTTACAGAACTAATCTTTCAGCCTCCATTAGGTAAATCCATTGTAAATGCTACACAATTCAACACAAAAAAAGATATTTTAGCACCTTGTGTCACCATGTGTGAAATTTACAAAGAACTATTTAGTCCCTAGGGTAATAAGAAGACTATTTATATTCATAAATTCTGCTTACGGAGCCAGATAAATGTCATATGAATCATTTAGGTAAAACGAAAACCTGATTAGTGAAGGATGGTGTCGTGACCATGTGTCATTTATACCCATTTGTTTGGTGGTTATAAGCAGCTGTTAGATTATGAACTCGATTACATTACATAAGGCTTATTTGGTTTTCAAGGTGAATCCGCATAAAAATACTTGCATTTTAGCGTGTTTCTTTCGAAGAATTCTCTCCATTTGTTTATATTTGCTGACACGGCTTTCTGCTGACTATTTAGTGAAGTTTTACCCGAATTTCACACGGCATTCCATTACAATACAACTGATATGTTAGAAATAGCTTCATCCTCCCATCACAGTGATTATTGTGATGGCATATTGAACTTCTCTTTAAGCTAATGAAACTTTCTTTTTGGGCGTTAGGCTGCAGCACCTGACGGCCCATAAATTCAATGTACATTTTGTCTTCTGATGCATTATAAAATAAATATTAAATAGAAATTTCAGTGGTGTCGAAATAAACTAAAAACGCCATCCAAACTCAAAATGTTACCATCCGTGCATACTTGAGCAAGCGACGCCACTATCATTTTTGTGTATCTTTTGGAATAAAAAAGGCAGGCACAGCTTTTTGACACCGAGAGGGAAATGATGATGATTTTTTGTCCAATGATATATCCTAAATTACGTAGTTTATACTTTATGTCATACATTACCCTACCATGCATACAGAATGTGTGTTTTCTGTTATAATGTTCCATCCGATATGGACATGGGATCAAAGATTTATGTGTCCGAGGTTTATAGTTTGTTGACATTTATCCAGGGAATAATCAGATTAGTTCGGAGGGTCTGTTCGAATCAAGTGCACTTAGCCGATAATTCAGGATTGGAGCGTAGCAGTTGAGAATTTCTTTTCAAAAAGGTGTCTTCAGCAACTCAATATATGTGAAGTATCATACCACTAACAATTATAAGGCAAAATTCTGTCACGTTACTGACACCCTTCCAAACATCTTTTTTCTTCTGTCCTGTGATTTGATAAGGAGGATCTCCCCATATTTAGTATTCTGTTGTGTGATTGGACAAGCCCTTTGGAAGTCATAGCTAATAGCTATGAGTAATAAGTAATAGATAATCACAGAGCAGAATAATAAATTATGAATGGCTGGTAACCGTCCAAAGGACGGCTACTACCTTGTTTATTTTAAATATGTACTTGTTCATTTCAAAGTATTTTTTCCTTTAGCATAGAATCTGAAATTGTTAATATGTTAAAATTTCCTTGTGGTTTGTCAGGTTGGTAGTATGACTTGTCACACTCACATAACCACTGTAAAGAAGATTGATAGAATAGGCAGAGGACAACATTTAAACTCTTGTTTTTTTCTTCGTGGTCCCTCGGGGCCATGCAATATTTCTCCTGTAAAAATAGGATATGTCAATATGCCGTCAGAGAGAATATTCTTCGGATAATGTATCCTCAGAGATTTTTCGGCCCATATTAATCAAATCGAAGCCCTATTTGTGATAAAAAAATATATGACAGTCAATATAAAAAATGTAAAAGCCAGAACATCTACCATATGCTGCCGAACACTTGAATCTAATAGAATTGATCAGAATTCAAATAATACATTTTAATTATGTTAATTGCAAGGAGACACCTTCTTCTTGTAATGCACCAAGTCATAAGCAAAAGACACAGTGGCACAGTGGTAACAACTTTGTGCATCTGAAGGTCCCCTGATCGAATCATCCTTAAACTATTCTATACATCATTTTATTTATTTTTCAAACATTTAACGGATGTTACCTCCTCCTTAATATATTTCCTAACTTACAATTTGTATTGCAGTGGGCATTTTTGTCAATATGCTTCCATGGCTTGAACCAGGAAAAACACAGGCAATCACTACTCCCGCGCCTTTCTTGTCTTGCAAACAGTCAAATTTAAGAATTATGTAAATTTCTTACGTTTTGAATATGTTAAATGAACGAGAGTGGTTCAAGCTGCTTCATTTGTTTATGTGGGAAAACATGAGATTTCCACGTTAATAAACTTGTACAGTCTTTCTTTGTTCGGGAATAGTATTGGTGATTCCATCTGATACAAAACGTACTCAAAACAGTCTTTCTTTAATTTTATATTTTACTTGAAATGGATTTCATTTTGCGTCAGTGGAATTTCATGTCTTTGAGTCAGACAAAGGGGCATATTCTCAAAATGAAGATCCTTAACCAGACATTTCACCCTCTGGTATCTAAAAGAACTGTGTCAGCTTTTTACTTTAACGATAATACGACAAGCCCATGCCAGACGAATACAATCGGAGCAGCTGTCATCTAAATTACTTTTGGTGAGTGCATAATTATAGACCATAAATGGATTTGTCTTTGCTCCAGACTTCATGCACCTAGTCCCCTCACCATCTATTAAAACCTATTTCCATAATGTTTAATGTCATTCTGTTTCCATGTTGAGTCTGTCGCGGGTGCTGTGAAGCTGATGTGTGTGACCTAAACGGCTGGCATTAAACAGTGATCAGCATTCACTTCATGACTTTTCTTCTGTGAACAACATTTATGTTTCATTTCCATCATATTCCATTTAATACCAAATTTACTTTTGACCTGTTATTTTGCAATTAGTCATCCGTATTTTGTTCTTCCAAAGCCTTCCAATAAAGTGTTACTCCTGCACGAATTCATCCATACACCCTTGCAAAAAATAATAAAATTTTCTATTGCTTTAAAGTCAAGCCAATTTTTTGAGTTGGTGCGTAAATGTATATCTTCTTGTAAATCCAAAAAGAGTATTTTACAAGAATCATGAATTATCAATAAAACCGCTTTTTCCTTAGACAAGTAATTCCTACAAGAAGTTGCCTATGTCAACAATAATTACATTACATAAGAGGGATGTTCTGAAGTTATTGTCTTAGAGAGGTCTATCACCGCTTAAGTCATATTTTATTCAATTGTACAGCTTCTGTTATTGGATTCCATGTTACACTGGACCGTATTGCCAGCTAGGCTGCAGACATAAAACACTGTTAATCTTTGAGCGAAATCCGAGTTTCTGATTTATCAACTACTAGGTCAGGATGCCTGCTTGCGTGGGCATAAAGTAACACTAAAAGTAGGTCACCATGACCTAGTTATGAAAGTAGGTCACAATAAGAAGGTCATATATGTCAGTCAAGGTCAAGTTCATGTGGCACAGTTGATAGTTCTTAGTAGGTCATCCTGACCCAATTACAGAAGTAGATCACAATCAGTCAGTCATTGATGGTCACATTCATATGGCATAGTTGAAAGTTCTTAGTCTTAGTCTTTGCAACCAAACTACACACAGTAGTCATACAGGAATATAGAACACACTTGCAGTAAAAAGAGCATTCACACTTGCAGGAAAAAGAGACTTAGTAGTCCAGTGGACAGCAGCCAACCAATTGTTACTCAGTCACAAACGGATTCACAAATGGATTCACTAAGTCTCTAAATATAATATAGACTAGGTCAGGATGCCTGCTGTCACAGGCATAAAGTAAACCTAAAAGAAGGTCGTCATGACCTAGTTACAGAAGTAGGTCACAATAAGTAGGTCATAGGAGTCAGTCAAGGTCAAGTTCATATGGCAGTTGATAGTTCTTAGTCTTAAGGTCAAGTTCATATATAGTTCTTAGTCAGTCTTTGCAACCAAAACACACTTGCAGAAAACAGGAGCATATACACAGGAATATAGAACACACTTGCAGAAAAAAGAGCATTTGAGCCAGAGCATTACTCATGTGACGGTTGTGACGGACGTGACGGACAAACTGAGTATCTCATTTTATAATACAGATTTTTTAATCATGTTTTGTTCTATTTCTGGATGTTTGTAACTGAAGAAATTTGTAACGCTTGAACTTTTAATGTGAAATGAGCTGAAACTGTCAAGTATCCACAAGAGAACAACTTGGTTAGATTGCCAAATTACAGCTTTTCCTATGCATTCAAAAGTAGTCTGAAACTTTCAATTTTAGGGATGACAGGTTAACATCTGTGATAAAATGTTATTTACAAATTGTTGATACATAACTGATGCAAGGCATATTGGCAGAAAACTAATAAACAATAGCATTGGTGTCACAAGTGTAACCTGTCATCCCTAAAAAGTGGGCTCACTGAGATTTTATTATGTAAACACCGGGTAAAATATCCAGTTAATCTTTTAGTTGAGACATGTCTGATGCCTAATTGCTTGAAAATATTTCTCGATTTGTAAGAACGATTTACTTGGATCAATGCGACTTTTACTTCTGAAGTTACCAGAAGCAAAGATTCTTTGTTATTTCAAAGGATGATTTTCCTTTCAGTGTTAGATTACTAGAATTGCATCAACAACACAGCATCAGTAATAGCACAGGGTGAATTTTTTTTCACAATCTTTCCTAAATTTCCGGAGCTACACTGGTTACACACACACGCATTATTTCTAAATTCCAATTTACTTTACATGTTTTAGTATATAACTGTTTCACATAATTCATTTCTTCTATGCATGGTTGGTGTACCCACACACATCTGTCTTGTATCTGCCTCGGGTCACATTCACATTTACGGTGTCTAGTCACTCAGTGAGGAAGTCAGGTACCGGACACAGTCATAAGTGGATAAATAATGCACAGCTTCCGAGTCACCTTTATCCTCCATTCATCAATTTAGATTAAATAAAATAGGAAATGTTAAGAGTGTCAATGACCCTGACCAGGCACTGTAAGTCTGGTTATTAATACATATTGGACTTTCATCTACTTAGGATCCTAAAAAATAGAGTTGGAAAACCTTTCAAAGTATGAATAATTAACATTACCATCTTTGTAATAATCTTTGACGGTTTTTCATTTTGAAAGCAGTTGAAAATTATTTTTTCAACTACACTGTCTGAACAAAAGACCCTTTTGTCATATTCGATTGTATTTGAAATGAAAAAATCCTAAACTGATTAGTTAAAGCACCACTAAAGGAAGAAGTGTCTGTTCAAGGCCTTTTTAGTTTGAAAAATAATAGATATTTTTGTTTGAATAAAAGACACAGCCTGGAATTCTATTGTGGCAAAATGAAATATATTTCAGGAGCTGCGTAACTCATGTATAAGAAACACATTGTTTAGAAGAGACATAATCAATTAAAAGGACTTCGATTATAAAATTACTAGTCATGTCAAAACCTACTTTTTAAAGGACCAATAAACATTTATTTTCATGTCTGAATCTAATTTAACTTCCATTAATTACCCGCTCTCTCGAGTGCCACATTTAATAACGGTGCATTTGATACTGAATGAAAATGCTTGACATTTTATTATCCATGCGGGACGAATTACGAGGCTTCAGAGCTTAGATTTCATGCTTAAACCAATATAAATGAATTAAAAATGCAAACCACTCAGAATTCACCATGGCTATTTATGGATGCAACCTTCGCTAGTTTAGTTAAGGGCCACGTTTCGACCTCTTTTATTTAAAGAAATGGACCAAAATATGGGCAACTAGAAATACGTACAAGAATCTTTAATTCATAAATATTTGATCCTTTTCCTGCAAGTATTAGACGAGGTATGATCCAAGTGCTAACTAATTTATTATTGCCATCCCAGAGTGTTGAATATTATGTACTCATTTCCGTCGTAAAATTAGTTTTAAGCACATTCCACGAAATTAGCACACTGTCGTTATCACTCGCACACAAAGAGAAATGTTGAGCTTTCTGTATGGCCAGGTGTTGACTTATACCAATATTTAACCCCCTACAGCATATTTTCTCTTTAGAAAACCTCTGCAAAACATGTGATAAAAAGTTGCATGCGAAGGAAATATGACTTTGACCAAGTGTGAAGCCCAATAACCATAACTGACAGATAGGATGTGGAAGCTAAAAGGTTTCATTCAACCGACTGACATTTACCTCGTAGTAAAACAATATTGATTCAGAAGGTCCATCATCTTGTAGAGTTAGAAATCACACGAGAGTAGCATGATGATGAAAGATTGTGATATGTCGAGGAGAGTTTGCAGTAGGCTACATGCGTTTTATGGCCTAACTGTGTGTCTGGGTGTTTACTCTGAGGACACAAGTCAATCAATGGTTGTCGACGCAATAACTTTATTTCATTATACCATGCTAAATATCACCTTCCACTGAGTTTCTTTCTATGTTCATGTTTATTTTAAAATATATTTATCTATGAAAAAAATCAAATTGCCTAAATAAATAGAATTGTTTATATGTAAATATTGCTGGGGTTTTTTTTAAAGAATTAACCTTGCCAGATAAATGCAGGTTTTAAATGAGCGTTATGCGGATAAATTTTGCAACTATGTTTTTCGTTCTTGTTATGGATCGTTGATCTTTTTGGCTGGAAATAAAAGTCAATCCAGATTGGTATTATCAGTATGGATGGGGTCCTTTTTGAGCTCAGGATCACATAGATCACAACCAGGTTCATCAGTTTCTGCCAAGTAAACTTCCCGCAGTCCAAATGTTACCAGGCGAATTGTAACCTCTTCGCCGGTAACTTTAACACACCAGATTTAGGGCTGAATGGCCGTAATCAGGTGTGCATGACTAGTCTCCAAAGCCGACAATGTCGTGTACACCATCACAAAATGGTACGAAAGTCAGGTTTTGGAGGTTACACAAATATGACGGATGATGTAATATAAATAACATAAAGGAGAATATTTTTGAACAATAGTAGAGTGTTCATCAAGAGTCCAGTGGGGGGCATCAAGCATATGGAATTTATGCAAAAAGGATCCAGTTTTTTTAAAAGCTGATGCTACGAGTATATCGAAAGATATCCATCAAATGTGGGATGAACAGATAGCCACTGTTCCAGTCTACAACTTCTTATTCGTGACTTTGGAAGGGTTCTCTAGTTAACTCGAACAAAATGTAATGAGAACTTCTTATGGTACGCACTGCTAATTTCCTGTAATGTTAAATTTGTCAATCATCCAGAGGATGAAAATTCTACTTGTTTTACAATAATAACATTTTAATTTGCACTTTTATGGTCTACAATAGCACAGCTTGGAATTTTATAGCTTGACAAATTTCCGAATTGATAGATGGAAAGGAACAATTAAGTAGGCGTATTTTGAAGATGTTTGAACAACGCCTCACCGAAAAAACATTTTTCGAAATACAGTAAAGTCTCTGATCGGCCCCTCGCAACTAAAACCTCACTTCTTTTGAATCACACTTAATGTTACTTGAGTGAGCCGGTAAAAACACCGTGAGGAGTAAAACTGTAGTTTTTGTTTTCAACAGGCATTCAAGAACATGCACCATGTTCGTGCTAAAATTAACCAGTTTCTCTCTTTAATCAACAACGTTTTATTTCCAAAGAGAATTCATAAGTGTTTTCTTTTTATCCTTGCCTTGGCCTTATCTTAAAGTGATCTTCTTATTAATTATCTATTCGCTTTCTCGATGCATGCAAAGTTTGGCTCACAGTTGTTGGTAAATTAAATGAAGTGTTTGCATGTCGTGTAGAAGCCGAGTTCTGATGTATGAATAATTAAACTTTATGATTGGATCCTTTCTTGGTCTGTTGCTTTATTGAGTAACGGTCAATTTAGAGGTCAATTGTCTACTGTGTGTTTTGTTAACAAACAATTAATCGACTGCTTCACAATGCAAATGAAATCGTCGAGGAGGTACCAATAACGATTAATCATAAACAAGATATGATGCTCAGGTTTTGCAAGGACTGACTTGCTTTCTTTGTGAAACTTTGTTTAATATTTGTTCACTTGTGTATTACGCTGATGAGTCTTTTGTGAATAAAAAACAAGTAAAACTTGGGTTCTCTCCATTTAAAAACAATGTGTTATAAATATATTTCAATTGGCTACAATCCTTATCTCTCTGTCACAAAACATTTTTGTATCTCGACCTACTCGAAGTCATGCTGTGGGACGTGATATCGTATTTCGCAGTGAAGACGCGTTCACCACACCCAGTAAGGTCACGCCTTCTTCAAGACATCTCAGATTACTTTTGTATGCGCACCATTTACATATAGATCTAAGAATTAATTAGCCAGTTGTGAACACATGGTAAGTAGTTTTATAGCTAAACTCTGTGGTGGTAAACTGAACTGTAATGTAAAAGAATAGGACTTTTCCTCAGCAACAACCTGTTCTATTCGTGCCCTCTCCAGATCAGGGGCGGATCCGGGATTTCCCGTTGGGGGGGGGGGACGCCCGGCCCGTTGCGGCGTCCCCCAAGATCCGCCAATGTAGATAACAGATTTGTTTCCTAATTTTTGAATTTATTTTATTTTATTTATTTATTTCATTTCATTTTTTTATTTATTTCATTTTTTTGGACATTTTGCATCAAGTAAAACTAGAACAGGAACTCGCGGTAAATAACGATGGAAGAAAAAATAATTTCACAGGAAGGCTTTATCTCACCCTTATTACTGAGGACGAAATTATGATTGAGTCAGGGGACATAAACTGACGCACCAAGAAATCGTCCCGCGTTTTTTTCTAGGCGCGCCCAGCAGTAGGTTTACCATTGAAAAGGTAAGGCTT
>JBCAUI010096101.1:0-19202 GCA_038406195.1 Haplosyllis anthogorgicola
AACTGGTGTTAAAGTAGGGAATTTATATTGTCAGCATTGTTTATACATTTTTTACAAACATGCAACAGAGAACCCCCCTTTTTTTCCTCAACAACAACTTTTGCAGTTGGGTTTGTACTTAATTAGTAAAGAAGAAGAACAAAGTGATGACTTAAAAATACTATAAATTTTTATTGGACATTTTTTGTGTTTGTTAAATACATACAAGTACAAATATTAAAAGTGGGAATGTCACCAGTGGGAATGACGCTTTTTGAAGGGAGATGGCTATTTCATACATGTATTTTAGTCTGTACATACAGAATGTGGAGTTTTCTTAATAGCAAATTCTATTATGCATAGCACATTGTACATTGTACAAAAATAAAAAATTTTTGGAGAGATTGTAACAAGTTTGGGTTTGCAGAGAGAGTAACAAGTCTGCATTTTTTGACGGCAACAAATGATATCCTATTTTGTTAACTACTTTTTTGTTATATATATATACACACACAAACATTAAACTTTGATCAAAGTTTTAAATTTGATGTTTCTGGTCTTTATTTCAATACATATGTAACAATAAATGCACTTAAATGCATAATTATCACTAAAAATGCACCAGAATGCATTAGAAATGCATGGAAATGTGGTACAAATGCGCGGCAGTGTGCATGCCTTAGCATTTATGAGGATTTCCATATAAGGAAACCCTATTGAAATGCAGTTATGCAAATTAACCAAAAAATGCATGTATTTGCACAAATAATAACATTTTCAGCGGAAGTACATGTGTACTCTGAGAACTCACTTCTCAGTTCTCACTTCTGACCCTGAGAGGAAATCTGGTCTGCTAAAGGTGAAATGCTACCAAGTGCAGAGGGTCAGAATGTCTGACTTTCTCTTTCCATAAATGAAGATGTGATCAGAAATGGTCGTGTTCACTGACTAGCCTATGCATATGCTTTCGGTGGTCTTTGATATTCTTACCAGTATTGTTAATATAACTGAAAGTTACCATGGGAAAAGTTGCATTAATGAAAAGGCAGGTGAATCCACTCTGAGTGAGTGTCATGTTTGATCTGTTACTGTGTGGCAGTTAGGTGTGATGATAAACCAGTGAACCCAGGTGCTAATGGTTCCCAAGATGGTACTCAATCTCCTGTTAGGCAGGGAGGGAGGGAGGCCAAAGATCCGATCAATACTGTTTTCACAATGGGATGCTGACAACAATTAGCAAGTTGTACACAATGACACAAATATTATTAAGTACTTAATAAGTGTAATTCGTTTCCTCGGTATTCACGTTTAACGTGTATAAAGCGTATCGAATAGCTGATTTCAACAGAATTACTTTTTGCACAGTGTTTTCGAACTTTAAGTATACAAGATAACGTTTTACTATTTCCAAATTAAAAGGAAGTGTCAGATTTGACAAAACAACATAATAGTGGTAAGCTTGTTCTTGATCGTAGAGATAATCCTCTTTTGCCTTTGACTAATATTTCAACTCATCTATGAAGTTCTCATTGTCTGTAGTATAATGTACGTAAAATAATCTTGTGGCAATGTCGCATAACGAGGTATTTAGTTGGGATTTTTTCATCCGAAAATCAATAATCAAAGAGAAGAGTCTTCCTGACATAATAAAAACAATGGTACGGTTAGACAAGGCCATTTGAAAGAGTAAAGACAGATATATCCCATCGAGAAAATCATCGCATACTCTTGATGTCGATCCCTTGCCATTTGTTTCCATGCTGAAATAATACGTAAAAAGGACAGGAGGAAAAATAAACTGTTGTTGGGAGAAGCGAGACATACGAGCGTATTTTCAAAGACCTCGCGCCAACGTGGCTTTTAGCCCAGTGCGATAAACCAGCCTCGAAAGGGTTTGTCCAGAAAAATGCTGCAGATGCATTTATGAAAATAAGTAATTTGTACAACAGAAAGAACACGACTGAAACAGAGAAATGTTCGGTAATTGTGAAGGTACAGGAAGTTACAAATTCAGAATAACTTTCTCCCATCAAGTTTCAAATTAAAATGGTTTTCATGTAATGTCACAGTGTTTAAGTCTGTTGAATGCTCCGATTTCAATTTTACTCTTTTTTTATCTACAGATTTAAGCACACACAAATCCCATTAAAGTATACGTGTAACGTGTAGTTTGACAGATTAGGAGGTACATTACATAGTATGATGATTGGGTAATAATTTGCAGCCAAGAGAACATGCACTGTACATTGTACAGTTTCCGAGTCCGATAATTGTGTACAAACATGACAATCTCTGATGAAATTTCACCAATGGTAAAATACAATATTTGTTTGGAAATTGCGGTGCTGATAAGATGCATACGGATCACTTGCAAGGAGGTGCCAGAAAGAAAGAAAACCCTAATTTTGAGTTTAGTAATCATTAGGCCAGGTTGTCATACGTGAACGTAATTCAAACCGGCACCTTTAGGATATGATCGACACTGACAAATCTAGGTTGATCTACTGTATGTGTTTTAGCTTAACCAGATGGATGTGCATCTTTATGTTTATAGCTCCAAAACTTTCTTAAATCAGTAATTCACCGCCCAGTAATAATTTTCTGACGTTTCATACAAACTAAGATTGCGTTAAAGGGTAAACATGTGAGCTGATAGTCGAGCTTGATTTAGTTTCACTTCCATTGCACACAAAACTAAAAATGCAAGTTTATTTATTGATGAATATTTTTCAAGAGTTGTGACGGCGAAGCAGGATTGAATATAAATAATAAGAAAAGAGAAATTGTTCCACCTCTATTTGTAACCTGAGAGTAAGAATCCTGATTGCAAGAAATAGGTTGGGGAGACCTAACACGCCAGCTTAATGAAACTCCACTTAGAACTCTCACCGTGGAATCCATAACTTATCTTTTGCATATTGATTTGCATCATGGGTCATAGCTAAGACCCTTTGTCTTTTTGGATATTAAATAGATTCCGCCCAGCTAGTCTGTTTAGTAGTCAGCGATTAGGCCTAATACATAAATGCACGAAGGCCTTTTGAGTGAAATTTGGTCAAGTTGAATGAAGTGTTTTACTTGAACCATTCGTTCAACCCGATTTTTGTATGCTCTTGCGAAAGAAAACTTTTTGAGTATCATGTAGGAGAATAAATTGAAGCTGTAAAAACACTCGAGGAAGCTTCATAGTGAGCTTGTAACACTTTAATTGAAGGGAAAATATGAGAAGTGTGTTTGAGGATGTTGATGCACAAGGCAGACACAAGAGTATGACAGATGAGAGCATCTGGTGTCACCAAAGGTGAAACGAAACAAAAATCACAAAAACAGAAGTAAGCTGCCTGACAGTGTTCAGCCCTTTCCAAGAAAGTTGTTTGCCCACAAAAGCTCAGGTCGTTTGTAAAAACATGCCAATCGATTAACTTAGTACTTTTACCAGGTTTCCTAAGTATAAAGTAATCTTCTGATTGGAGATTTGACCTTTGCAACACCAGAATGTGAGAGTGCAAAATTAAATTTATTATGTTTTGTGAATGATGGGTATTATCAGGCACTTATGTGGGGTACTGGCAGTAACCTTTTTTCTTAAAGGCACATCAACTGATAGCGGATGCGACAAAGGTCCCTGGAGATATATGGCCCTGGTGATCCAGAATTTGGGTGATTTCCGGTAGGGTGGGGATCCACAGATAGTTAAAGTGTGTGTTGCCATGTTGCAATTTTAACATCAAAAACAAATGCCTGAACTGGTCTAGGATGGCACTGCTGAACTTGTTTATAGCTTGTAATATGCTACATTCTCCCATTCTCCAGATCTCTCTGCCACAAACAGGAAATCTCTTTAACTTAAATAAAATCACTCAGCCCACAACGTATGTTTTAAAACTTACTTTTAATTGCATATTACAAAATAACCCACTTCTTACTAAACTGACCTGGCTCAAAATTTCTTTTGCATTTAATAATAGGATTTATTGCAAATATACATGTAATGGGGGATATAAATAAGGGGGCTTCGGTTGTGCTGATAAGTACAATGTTAGTACTTATGAGTCATTTCGATGCAGCTGAGTGAGTGACGACTAATTTCAAAAAGAAGCTGGAACTCTTAATCTTGGATAACAATTTGCGAATCAGCAACTTAGTTACAAATAGACGGGACCCTATCAAAATTACTGTTAATTTATCAAGGGCATAAATTGAAATTCAAGACGTTTTATTGAAATTTCTTGAAAGAGATAAAAACTCTTCATCTTGCAGGAATTCAGGGTTTGTGCACAGTTATAATGTGAGATATGAGACTGAAAAAATGTAACTTTAGGTTTGAATGTATTGATTTTGTCCCTTACATTACATACAGGTGTAAGGCATGACTCATGCAAATAAACCAAATAGTGTTTCACTCACCAATAATTTTGATGTTTTTCCTCTTGTCGTCTATCATTACATTTTCCATTTTCAGATCTCTGCAATAAAAGAGAAAAATATGATATTAGTCAACAGTCAAATGAATTGGGCAAACATTTCTTAATGAATTCTAATAAAAGGTTTTATTTTGTTCTTTAAATTGTAGCTGTTTATTAAAGCAGTATAGAAAAACTTTGTTAGGTTTCGTCCGCTACTGTTTATCCTCTGTTGACATATTAGGCTCAGAACATGACACATTATATAAATAAAGCCAAGGTACTATTGTCCACGTACTTTAAATTGTATTAATGTATTCAACTTTTTATCAAGTTCCGTGAAACTCACTGCCTAGGGACATTATTTTGGTCAGGATCAAACCTGGTTACTTTGCCAAATACATACATAAACTAATATTTGCCACAATTTAACCACTCTATGCAAACAACAGTCCCAGAAAACAGTAATCTTTTTGTGCTTATTTTGCATAGTTTTAACATAAATCTTCTAACATTACCATTATTCAAGTTTCATATAACAATTATAAAGGACTAAGCCCATAAATGAAATTAAATAATGTTTGTGTGCTTAATCTGATTGTAATAACTTTTCCTTTCATTTATTTTTCTAGGATCCCGTCTCACTGGAAACCACACCTGCGAATATGATCTCATCAAAACATCTCGAAAAAGTTGAAAACTTGGTCAAATCACTTTTTGTTAAACACTGAAGTAAGCACCTCAAGACGTACAAACACAGATTTTTTTTCAAGAGAAGGTTCATTCATTGCTATTATTTCTTGACCCAGGGTCACGACTAAGCGGGCTACTGACGTACCCTGGGAGATGACATCAGCTTTCTGGATCCCGAGAATTATCTGTCAGAGTCAGGAACCATATATCATGCTGAACGCGACCGGGCTGAATCAACGATATTGCGCAGCACGGTAAATTATCCTTTAATTCAAGGTTACTCGGCTTGCATCATTTTAAGTGTAACAGCCATTCAGCCATACAGCAAAAGCCTCCTTCGTTCCAGTGTGACATCAGATCTTGGAGGAGTAACACTTATGCATGTCTTGCTGGAAGTCGCGTTCCTTGTGCACACTGTCTCAACCTGCCTTCGAATTCTTCCAAAATTATCAATTATTCTTTTCAGTTATGTACGTGTTTATACCTCCTAAGCCTTAAGTGCAAGTACCACAATCTTTATAAATGTAACTGATGACTGTACATCCAACTTTCCCCTGATATATGGAATTCATCAAAATGAAAAAAAGGTGAAAACATTGTGCAGTCTGATTCCAACAGACATAGGTTTTTACAAACTTTGCTTGTTTTCTCGAACAAATGATTGATAAAAACATGAAAAGTACATTAGAAACAAAATATGTAATAGGTGATCTAGGTTTTGCTTCTATTGAAATCGTTTAGCAGGTGTCACAATCCTAGAAGTATTACTCATCAGTTGTGCATGTATCAATCAGCCAGTATTTCTAGGCATTTCATGGGAAAATAGCAAAATCCTAGGATCAGAGTGGCAAGAGAAATGGGCAACACCTTGTAGTGATATGACTAGAATGACGGGGTCCCTGGGACATTAGAAGGGGAAAAATGTCAGAATAAGCATTTTCTAAATGTACGGAAACAAGGAAAAGATATTCTGGAAGGTACAGGCTGGTGTAAGAACACAGGTAGGTATTCAACCTTGTGGCTAAGAATGCGAAATTTCTTATCTGTCATACCACTTACAGAGTATTTTCCGTGGAATTGTCTACATTATCTTCTTTTGCATTACTTATTATTATTTACCTATTGTGCTGCCATTACCACCGTTGTGTAAACTAATTTACGATGAAAATTTTTTATCACAATGTTAAGTCGGCAGCGGATCCAGGGGGCCGTTGGCCGCCTCCCTCTTGCTAAAACAAGCCAAAAGAAAGAGAAAGTCCACCTCCCCCTCCCTAACAAATTTCTGGAATTGCTACTGTACGTCGGTGTTCTTATTGTTCTACACATTGCAACCCATTTTCAAAGAGATGATCATCACAATTGCGTTCGTACTGTGTGACCTGGTTGATTCATACTCCACAATGAAGCACATGGCACTGTTTACTAATAGTGAGGTCGGAGGTCACACCCAGGCACCGCTACGGAAGTGTGCAACCTACCTGAGACTTCAGACAACTTACAAGTGCCTACTTCAAATAAAAAAAAAATCATTACATATATCATAAAATATTTTTGACCCTCATGCATCAGCAAACAGGGTCTATGTATCGGACGAAATCTAGATTTGTGTTCTGGGCCGCCATTGCAAAAAGTTGACCAGACCCCGCCCCCCCCCCCTTCCGGACTGGGGAAAATACATTTCTTGCCATTTCAGACGATTATAGGAAAAGTTGGGGGAGGCATGAGGGTCAGTGCTCCATCAGGACACCTTGTCTTAGTTTCTCAAATCATCACTTTTAATATTTGGTATTCTAGACGTCGTGCTCTATCAACCTATTTATAATCCTGAAGGCATTTAAAAGATCAAATCAAAACACTGCGGCAAAATTAATGGGCAACTCTTAACTGAATGTTATTTGTTATACAGCCGCTATACAGCGGAATATACGTAATCTTGCAAGATAAATACGGACAGCAGATCAACGTTGCACCACTTTTTGTGCCTCATTACGTGAACTTGAACCTAATGATGATAAATGAGAGGGGCAATACCACGAAATTGCACAAGGATTCTAGCATAAGTTAGAGTTAGCTAATGCAGAAAAAAATGACCTAGATCATCAGAATCGTGTTGTCAGTTTGTCAGCTGATCAAAGTTCATTCACGCTTTCAACTGTTTTTCTTATAAATCATAACCATAGGTAAAAGATACTATTCCAAAGATTACTTCTGGAGCAACGAGTCAGCATCAACCAAAGAACCTCTTTGCATAATCTTTGCTTGTGGCCAGTCAGAAACACATTCTCTGTCCTTTTCAGTGTGCAAATGTGCATGATACATGAAGTCCGGTTAAATGTTTTGACCTTTTCAAGGCTGGTTGCTGTTACCTTGACCAAATACCAATTATGTAATGATGGTTTTGGAACAGTCCAAGAAGGTGTGTATTGTAAAAGAAGGTGGAGCATATATTGCTGTGCTGTCTGGTATATGTTTAAGCTACATTAAATATCACATACACGAGGCCAGACATACCTGGTAAATAGATAGCAATGAATCACTTCCAAACAGACTGCTATTATAATGGATGGTGACATCACTTCCCATATATATTTCTGATGCATTATTTGCAGTAGCTACCTTGTTTTGTAACTAAGTCACACTTTGAAAACAAATGTAAAATGTATCGAAACCTTGTTCCTGAACTAAATTCTGGTTCTGATGAAAAGAATATTAATGCACGTATATTTCAAATGGTTCCAATGAATCGTGATGGTGATGGTTATATTTGTTTGCGATTGCAGGTGTGGAAGGAAATCAGGCAGGGATATTCAGTGCACAAATGTATTGAATGTCACACAGATTTGCCGAAAGAAAGATTTGGACATGAGTGCCGTTTCCTGAAGCCCCCGCAGCCAACAGCAATATCTGACATTATCCAGCTTCGTTACTTGACAGTCACGTAATTGAGTTTTTAGCTCTAATTTGGTCAAGATTTACACTAGATTTAGGCTTCTAAAAATAAAAACGAGGAAATGAACACACTGTTCGTGACATGTTCATCTACATACAGGTACTACATTTCGATGTGTTAGGAGTACCGATAAATTTTAGGTTAAGTAATGTAAGGTGTCTGCATACTTGGAATACTGTCTGATCCTATGCCAAATTGTTTATCTATTCACCTTGCAATTGTTACGTACAATTTGATACATAATGACATTAGTACTATGTATCAGCATACTGATAGAGCTTAAATTTGAGTAGGTGTATTATCGAACTTTTAGCTATAATACCCAGCTCCAGTTCCACTGTACCACTTTACTGTAGAAATTTATTGTTGAATCCAATTGAAAATTAACGAACCAAATAGACATATGGAACAAAAAGACCTGTTTTGCATAAATGAAGTATTTGGTTACCTATACACCTGTCAGTGTAAGGTACACAATTACACTTTGTTGCAGTGTTGTTTTCATTCGCAAATGCAGTACACGTTGGTCAAACCGATATCTACAGTCTTAACTACAAAATATACAAATGACCCGACCAGAAACTTATCAACAGACTTTCGTATCATCTGAAATGTGTGTTATTAACATTGCAGAAGTGATGGAGCCTGATGTCAACCTTTTGGCCTGACTTGAGTAACGGAAGAATAGTGATCCTTGAGTCAACCTACACTATCATATATTTATAGGTATTCCGAGCACATACTCACATACTTTAGATAATACATCGAGTTAAGTAGAATATTATTTCAGTCTGGAGCATAGTTCTTACTTCATATGTATCAGTCTGTGGATACTTCAAAGTATACTTCATTTACAAGTAAGAAATTTATGCTGACAATACAATTATACATGTGCATCGAAATTCAAAATTTATTTCACCGTTACCATCTCGATTTTTCACTCGATTAATATGAGACACCAGGCCTAGATGTTGACTTGTAATGTTCTATTAGATGTCAAGATATTCATAACATGTTATGTCTGAGTCTTAAAACATCAGATTTTGAAAAGCCATTGATATCACATCCCATCAACTGATATCTCATTTCCTTCTTAAAGGATCAAACAGGTCAAGGCCGTCGTATGCACATGCGAGTCAAGCATATACTTACAGCTTATCTAGTACATTTACTCAGATTTATAAATTATTCAACGAGGAGTATAAAGGTCGTTATGTTAGGTTACTGACATCCGCTAGATGTACAGATCAAGATGGATTACATGTATTTGTGACTGATGGGGTGACAAGCCCACGTGTATGCTTGTGTCCTTATTCGTTAGGTTCGGGACTGGGGTTGTGGAACACTACCTTGCCAGGGTCAGTCTGTTCACTGTCTCGATGCCTTCTGAAGTGGCAACACATTTCGGGGATTCTTCAGAATGAAACCCAACTCCAAAGAGCACTATGTCACTGTTTAGATAAACAGCAAGACCCAGCATGAAGAGATGACTTGTCTTTACTTGTCTTTTTGAAGACCTGGAACTTTAAGATTTTTGTTAGGTTTAACGCTAGAGCAGTAGCAGACAATTTACTAAAGCTTGACACAGTTCCTCAAGGTGTGATGTTTATCAGTCGGGAGGCAGCTGAAATTGTTCAGGGATCCATTGCACACGAAGTCAGCTGTGTTAAAAAACTCAGATATCCTGTCTCTTTGCAAAACTAGTGCAACTTCTTTTTTCCACGTTTCCTTTTGATTTTAGCATAATAGACAAAAGAGCAAGATGGTGCTAATGTTTTGCCAGATCTTGACACAGTTTTACATTTTAAGAGATGAAAAGTTATGGACACAAATCCTGTGTATACAACAGTGCCTTCAGTGATTTCCTTCTAAGTCTAAGCAAACTGTCTATATTCTAGTATGATCTACTTTTAAGACACGAGAGCTCAAAGATCAAAGTGTTGTATAGCAAAAAGTAGAAGCGGGGGGACTACCAACATTTCGCCATCAAAAAGTACTATATAACTTAAGTACGAAGAAAAAACAACTATTGCATAGAATAACTAAACATTGGCAGAAGATGCTGTCATCATGCTCTAGTGGGAAATTACATTATGCTTTTGCAAAATATGGAAGAAAGACGGTATATGAGAGGAGTGACCCTGGCTAAAGACCACTCGAGAAAGGTACAGGGTCATGACACTGGGCCTGCTGCCATCATTCCTGTTTGATGATTTAATGTGCACATTTAATACCTTTCATTCAGATTGCTTAGAGATTCACAAGAGCTTGGCAATCACGATCAATACGCACAGATAATGCATGCATTGTAGAGAGTACAATAAATTCTAGTTACCACCAGTACCCTTCTTCCTCTTATGCTACTTTATCAGTTGGCGACATGTCCATATTGACAAATTGATGATACCCTCCAACAATTACTTTTCTCCTTTTGGATCCCTTCCCGAGGCTAAATACAAAGTCCCAAGCAAAACAAGACCTCCCATCACCAGCCTTGTGCCAGCAGACTTTCTCTCCAAAGGAAGTCAATAGGGTCCTTTGACTTGCAGCTAAAGAGTGAATACAAGGCAGGTATTGTGTAATTGGGTAGTAGCACGCCAGACACCAGGGTGTCATCTCTCTGACCTTCACCTTTATCCTCAGGCAGCTGACCCCATTGTAAGTGGCTGCGAACTAGGGATCTGATGATGAATATCCTCACATCAATTTGAAAAGAAATAAAAAACCGAAAAGTAAGACTGTACAATCCATTGAAAATCCCTGCTGAATGGTGAAGACAACATTGTGTATGCTCGATGTTTATACATGTAATTTGATTGTATCATATCATCAGGTCGCAAGATTTACCCAGGCACTCTCGAAGCAAAATTTACTTTACACCCTTTCTATTATACAACTGTCATTCCCCAATGAAAGATGAAAAGTAATTATGTCTGGTTTTGGGTAATACAGATTTTCGGTATGAATTAAATATTTAATGCACGGGGCTACTTTTCTTATAAATACACTACACAAATAAAACGTTCAACATCGCGTCATGAGAGTAAAGTATTCCTTCTTAAGTGCTAACAGCGTCAATATAATAAGACATATTTCAAAATCAGGGACTTCCTCTGTGGAGATCAAAGCCAAGAGAAGCAGTGGCCCGAGGGTGCTGATGCAGGTGATCTTATCATTGCCTTAATCAGCCAGGTGCCACTCTATATCATGAGAATACTAAGCATCACTTTCAATCTTACAAGGTGTGCTCATATGTCACATAGTCATGGCGGCCAAAAAAGGAGGGGGATGCCACGGAACAAATATCCTTTTTTATGTAGTAAAAAGTTTATTTCCATGGAGAACTGGAAATCTTGAATGGTAAAGTGGATCAGGATGTTTTGACCCTTTACCTTAAATCCACCTTGAAGCAATTGTCGCCTGTAATCTCATTCGCACCCTTAGTAGTTTTTGTGACGGGCCTGACAGTGCATTACCAAATAAGCAGATTGATATATTAATGTAATACAGAATGCAAAGTGCTTATCATTTGACAACTGGCCAGGGTTATCTGTACAGGCATTGTACGAGTGCGGTGCTTACATGTCTTTAGATAGCATCTCCTTGTGATCTTTGCACTTTCCCCTCTTGTCAAATTAATGAAAAGTGTAACCATGAAATCAAAGCTTAAATGGTTATTAAATTTAGTCTTAGTTAAAACGTTTCTAAGTGGTGGTATAGTGGAAAAAAGCATTTAGGCTTTAGGTTCTTTATCAGAAACAGAGATAATGGGACTTTTTTAGACTCTACCTTGAAATGATGTGTCTAAATATTCATAGTTTATGAAAATTGACAATTTGTTGAAAACACAACACTTGGTGTTGGCATGAAATGGTGCAATTACTAGTGACAAAGTTGACAGTTATTTGCCTATATCTGATTTCAAAGTTTGGAAACAGAGTCTGGTAGACAATGCTACATGAAACTACTCATTGAAATTTCAGTCAAGGATCAGAAGTCTGTGTGTACATTTGCAGTCAAAATATGTTTCTTTGTTTTGAACGTTATTGGATTGATTAACTGTCGTGCCCCATCATTTGTTTTTATTACTAACCGTACGTAAAAGTTTAGAACTTTGATTTATTGTAGTTTCTTCATTAATGAATACTGGCTGTTATATAATATTTGAGTTTGTTGTTTGTTTTTTTTCTTTACGATCCAAGAGAAAGCACAAAAACCTTTAGTCTAAAAGACTCGTGTATTTGACAGTACACGATAAGAGTACATGACCTGGATTTTCTAGGAAGCTTTGTTTATTTGAAGGTAAGAAGTATTATACAAAGCAGCCATAACATTTTATCAACACCATTATGGCATCAATTGTTACTCTGCCTGCTTAGTATCACACAGCAGACTCTACTTTTGTACCGTTCACTCCGCGCTAAAAGTGAAATGTCAGTTATCTCTCTTCTATTGGTTGCAGAAAAGATCGATTTGAAATATTCTTCTATTTCAAAGATGTTAAATATTTTGTGAAATTAAAGGTGTGCAATTTTATTCAAAAGCTCGCTAAGTTTATGTCATAACGCGAATGCTATGTTTTTCTGTGGATTATTTTTCACAATTGAATTTCCAAAAACCTATTACATTGGTCTGCACTCGCTAAATGATTTCTCACATGAACTTTGCTTCACACTAATATCGAATAGAATGACGCAATTAAATTTCATAAATAACTAGGTTTCTGCAAAACATATTAATTTAATAGATTAATTGTTATCCCAAATGAGCTGTAGGTTATCTTCATTTGGCCGTAAAGTAACTTCCCTCCTCCAGATGAAAAGGTCAACTGCTGAACTAGATCTATAAATGTAATGTAAATGTAATTTGGAGCCGAAAAATCGGATGTCTTTTTTTCTTCAAAATGAACTGTAAGATGTTAAATTTTACATGAAATGTTATTTCTGTAGACTAGATGTATTTTAGAATCGCAGTTTAAACCTTTTTACTTGTGAGAATTTTATTTTTCCACAGTGTTTAGTAATACAAAATGAAGACAATTTGAGCAAGAGTGTGGAGATTAGCACTATTTATTTTTTAGAAACACGAAGAAGCTTTCGGGTGTACCTCAGAACATGCTCATCACAGACGAGATTAAACCTTGGTGACAGATTGTCATAATGCAAACTACGTAAGTATCGAAGAGATTGAACTTGTTATGACTGTAACGAAGATCACATCAAAGGTAACTCTAACTCATTTTGACTGGAATTGAGTAAGCATTCAAGCCGAATCCTGCAGTGAAAAGCCCTGCTTGTGCCTTTTGAAAATGCCTTTAAATTTGTGCCATTGGCTGGGTTTTGGCAATTAGTTGGGGTAGCTAATGGTGCAAAAAGGCAGGCGTGATCAAGGGGTTATGTAAAACGTTACACAAGATGACACAAGAAAGACTCTGCTTTATTTGACATGCCACAGGGGTATTTAATAATACAGTCACCCTTATATTAAACCAGTGTCACCCTTCACATAGGATTTGATGAAAAATGCCGTGCAAAATAACAGGGTTAGGGAGCAATAATAATTAAGGTAATTACCGTATGCAGTTCTCAAAAATTATATATTTCATGGGAATAAAGTAACAAAAAGGCACACATGTCTTCCCTTCATCGATAAAAAAATTAAGGGTACAAAGAGTACTTCTTTTCTTTTGATTAAGTAATTGTATCTTCTTCTTTCCCATGCCACGATGCCTACTTTTCTTTCACGCATCTAACCGTTTCCGTTGCCGAAAAGTCCGAACTTTGAATTGGAAAGAGCACGTATCATTTACAAGACTGCGGATACAATTGCAAGTTGAAGCCCAAGGTACAAAGTTATTGTTCCATTGAATTTTAGTCACGCATGTGAACAGGTATACTTGTATTGTTTTCAATGGAATATCCCAACGAACAACCCATGTACTTATGGAGGATAAGTGCATTCCTGAGAAATACTGTAAAACAAACTCCACAGAGTTAGTATCCGCTAAGTTTGAAATAGATACGTTAGAATGTATCAATTACCATTGGAAAGATTTTGAATGTCTTTTCTTTACAATTATAGGCTTTAAATGTAAATAGCTGACATACTATTCTGTTTTAAAGAGTTCAACATTATTACTTTGATAAACTTTGCATAAAGTTTTACATAGATCTGTATAAGACTTAAATATAACGTATCGAACGTAAACGTAGCGATTACGATGATACATTTCAAACATTAAATATAAGTTGTAGTTAAATATAGTAATTTCGTCTGTGGTAGGTTATATTAAAAGTGGCATTTCACATACAAACTAATCATAACTCAAGGATGATGAGTTGAAATCTAAATGTTTTGCTGATAAATATGTCTATTTATCTTGTTAAAAATTATTTTATTGCTTGCAAATTATCCACCTGTGATGGGTCTGGGAATAGGGTAATGATACCTAATTCAGTCGCACCACAAAAGGTTGACGAGCAATAATGTAAAGTGAAGCACCTTCTTATTACCTGAGCAGCGAAGAAAGTCATTCATGTTCGACATTGTCACTGATCAGAATGCAAGATTACATATGTATTGCGATGTAAATTATGGCCAGTGACATCCATTGACTTCATGTACGTGAAAAGGGCATATGGCACTGTATCCAAACAAATTACCATTTATAAACTAAATTGACAGTCGCTGAGCCTCTGCATTTTCACCTCAGTTCAACTTTGCATGGTGATTAATTTATCATACAATAAGGACTGCCAAATTATTTTTGAGGGACCCTTCATACGACTTTGAAGTTACCATCAGAGCACAACAGAATGGCCGCTTAAGACAGTTGACCAAATTCCATCAATCACTCCATGGATTAAAAAATTATAGAGCGTGGATCCTAAAAATACCAAACCTCCCATTTGTACCTATAATGAATTAAATAGCCGAGGGACATAGGAAATACTGTGATTTACAAAACGTATGCAGCACGCCTGTTTGTACATTTAGATAGAGCTGCATATACCGTATATTATATGCTAACATATTTACAATACAACCGCTACTATTAGAACATACTGCCACACAGAATCCTAAACATGAAATATTTCTACTTGAAAGGGTTTGTCTACATTCAGTGTAAAGTAAATTATGTCCCCAACAAGGTAGATGATAATTATGGTAGCCAGGCAATCAGGTGCTAGTCAAAGGTTTTCACTAAGGCCCACTGTCTACTGTTTCACTAGATTTATGCAGCAAAAAGGTCAGATTTAATGGCAAAAATGACCAGAAATTAACACAAGTCGTCGGTGTTTGTGTACTTCTGTGACAAAAGATGACATCAGGTTTTGAGTGGAGAACAAGTGGTTCATTTTATTGCGACTTGTCATATCGTGTTTTCCATCTATTTAATGTGCATGTATTTAAAACTGTCTCGCCAGGTATTGTGTGACTAATAGTTGAAGGTACAACTGCTATCTGAATTTAGTCTACAGCAATTTCCTATATTTATTGGGCTCCAGGTTCATGACATTTCTGTGTACTGAAATTTGGGTCTAAGGGAGAGAGTAGGTAGGAAGGTATTTAGCTAACTTTATGAAAGTTTGCTAAATTACACCTTCTGCTTTAATATATAGTTTGACATGATGTCTAACATTAATTTGAACTGATTTGTTAGTTTGCAGTAGCCCCTGGTACTTAACATGCTGGGATGGTTATTGTACCATTGCCTAAGATTGACCAACTCCTTGTGCGGTGACAATACAGGCAGAGAGCAAACCAAGTGCATAGGAATCATCCTGACAGTTCATTCATCATACAACATGTAATTAGTTTAATAATGAAGAAATTTAAAAAGTTTGGAGCTTAATTGAAGTCGGTTATTTATACCATGCGCATTTACCGTATTGCTGACGCTAGAAATACGTCCCATGCATTTGCAACAGAAATTACTTTGATAAATCGAGTTTTCTAAAATATCTCTGGTGCGGTTTAATGCAGGTGAATATATTTTTATTATGTAATGTCAATTTTTGTGTCAGTCACAAAAAAGTCGGAAATATGTTGTATCCTTTCCTACTTGTGAAATTAGAATTTAATTCCGTTAAGTGTAAAGTGGATTAAAGTATCATAAGCAATCACTTTGAACGTTTGCCTGTGTGTGGTAATGCATGCCCCAGGACCATTTTTCTTTCGCTTGTTGAAACCAACAATTATCCTCAATCCTTTTGATAGCTTGTCTTACATAATGTATTTATATCAATTTAACTTGATATAACCCTTAATAATTTCTATCGGGGCTGTTCCCATATCAAACGACTATTTATATACTATTTAAGTTGCCTCTCAAACTGTGTCTCAAAGAATTGAATTTTTGTGGTCGAATCTTGTCCTACACAGTAGAATTCCTGAGATGAAAGACTTCGTTCAAAATCATTCCTATTGTACATTGTACCTTTACACACATTTCTGCACAAGTAGTTAAAATGTAAATAAAGGCTTCAAATACAGGAGGCATTATGTTTGTGCCAATCTTTGGAATATTTTTTTCAAAATCAATTGTTACACATTTTGGATGTCATCGCTCTATCTGGGCACAAGGTGACGTAATTCTTTAATGGTACAACATTGTCAAAGTGTATCTTGTCATGCAAACACAAGTTCACGTGGAGCCTTTACATCCATTTACTGTGGAAAAATTGCTTCTGCAAAGCTAAACACTTAGCACCTGATGTTTAATCACAGCTTATACAGCAACTATTTTCGAGACTGCTCGAAATTAAATTTATTTTCATTATCATGTGAACAATCATTCTTTTCATAAGTCACAAGCAGTACATTGGGCAATTTTTCGGGGACCCCATAGCAAATTTAATGTCAATGGGTCTAACTTTATGCACCTGTACACTAATAGCATAATCTACTTTCATGATCTCTAAAAGGGAGATGAACTTGTTTTTATCGCATTTTCCGGCCAATCTGATCTCCATCCTGCTTTCTTGTTTCATTTACTTCAAATTGAAGGTCTTCAGGTACGTGCATTTATGGTTTCTCTCAACATTTAAGTTTCTACTGTTAGTATAATTCCATCAAACGGGAATAGCGGAGTGAAATTTTCGTGAGATTCTTTCATAAACTTTTTTTGAGAAGGAAATATTTACTCTCTTGCCACCAGATATTAAAGGATCACAGATAGTAATGAGGAAGCACCTGGAATAATTAAAAGATATTCTCACAGATAGAAAAAAAGAAAGAAAACGTAGGAGATATAATGTCAGTAGATTTATATCTAGGCATCTTTTGAGTAATAAAAATGTGTAGATGAAGAAGCTGAGCTCATTAACATCTTTTTCATTATCCGCAGACAAACATGTATGGATCCCCTACACAATACGCTCTCACAGTAATAACACTATTCATCAGATCCTCATCAAAGCAAGCAATTCATTGACTCTATATTTGGTACTCTTGCCACTTCTATTGAAGGCACCATGCAATTTGTTGAAAGCGCAACATCTTTTTGAGTTTTTCGTGAAAATTACATGCACGGAGGTGAATGTTAGTTGCAAAGCATGAAAAGGAGACGCCTTCAGTAAAACACCAAGACAGTTTACATATCTTTGATCTATTTGCACAGTTCCAGTTTCCTTACAAGGCAATTCAGACTTGACAAATATAGAGTGTCATACAGTGACACACGGAGGTTATGAACCCTGAACCCCACCATAGAAACCCTATCTAAGGGCCAATACAAACATTACATATGCAACAAATACTACCTCTTCAGACGAAAAACGGGAGTTCCTCAATGATGAAAATAAGCTTTTGATATAAATAAATGGAATAAAGTGTCACACTGTGAACAAAATGTCTTGTGTACCTCAGTCAAATAAACAGTGAAAAGTAGTTCAGAGAAGTTCACAAGGCCAGACCCACTGTCTTATCAAATTAAACCTGTTTTATGATATGATGTTAAAAATTAGAAAAATGAGAAACATTTCGAAGAGGCTCCGACTCATTCATAATTTCTTTTCCCTCTTTCTTTGGCTACTGGTTCGGCAATGCAGATTTGATGTTGGCCATTCAACTTCCATTATCAGTGTTACATAGGATAATTACATGGTTCAATGGTAGCTTATCAGTCGTTTCTCCGATAAATTACGTCTAATTTTCGCAAGGGTGAACCTTAAAACAGTAAAATCCTTTCCTTCGCATAAGTTATAGTGCATTTCGTAATAGTATGTAATTTTTCACCCTTTCAAGTCAATAGAACTTAGATGCCTTAACTGAGCTTATCTTATGTGATTAACTACTAAGTCAGATTAGTGTAAGCTAGCCCACCTCATATTTCTTAATTTCATTTTCCTAATTTCGATTTCACACTTGCTGCAGTAGTTCTTTAACTCAATAAAGAGAGTAATTTCATGCTATTTCTATCTAAAGTGATATCTTTCTGGGGATCAACTCTATCTTGATTAATTTAGAAACCAGATCCTTTGGCTACATGTAAAGCTAGACGACGACCAAACAGGACTGAAAAACGTCATGATTCTGACATAGTTGTAGGAAAGCGAAAGATTGAATAAATTGAAACATCCAGTCAAGATATGTTACTTGCCATTTTCAGCCCAGTAAAAAGTATAATTCTATGTAATAAGTGTACAAAATTATGACTGAAACACCAGTTTCTCAATTTCATGGCCAGTTAAGGATAGTTGACTTAGATTTTGGAGAAGGAAAATCAGAAAGAACTAAATTGATGATACCCCTATACCTACTGGCATATTGTCCACAATTGAAAAATAACTATCATTAGTGTTGTTAAAATACTAGCTTAGATAGGGGACCATCTGCTGTATCCAACAGGTTTGGACTTAAAGTTGCCCCTTCCTCCAGCATTACCTGTAGATTAAGGAGATTCGATGATTGTAGACAAACACCTTCAAGGACGAGCACGACAAGCTTATGATTGTTATACAATACTAGGTGAAACCCGTGCTTCGCACGGTTAGGGAATGCCAGTGTATGTGAAAGGTGAGACCATCCTGTTCTCTGAGTGTACTTGGGCCCAGTCAGGGGGGGGGAGTGGGTGTATGTCTACTTTGCCAATTTGCAATTGAAGTAAAGGTGGGATTCAATTGGCATCCTGTATATGTATTTTTGGGTTTGTGCCAAATGCAGTGGTGGTGACC
>JBCAUI010096212.1:0-19200 GCA_038406195.1 Haplosyllis anthogorgicola
CCCCCCCACGGCCAAAATTTTCTTCATTTTCATGCAGTTTTCCCGATTTTTGGGCGAAAATAGGTGAAAATTGGGTTCACGCCCCCTACGGGCCGGGTGCCCCCCATACGGGAAATCCTGGATCCGCCAATGAATAACATATCAAAAGCATAGCGTGGAATTGTTTTGTTTTCTCTCTTGTTCTACAAGCTTCAAAATTAATAGGAATTTCAGGATTTGATAAATACCCTTTAAAAATAAAAATGTTATCAATTATCCATGGTGATTGCACAGCTTTCTGCCATAAATTTCTCCGACATTCTTTTTGAAAATAGTCTTATGTGACAGTAGTCTAGAGTACAAGGTCTTTCAGACACTTTAGGGTAGCGCCTTCTCCACAAAATCAGAATACTATTTTTTAACTTACTTGTATTATATTTATGTCATCGCCGAAGTAGATGTTCACTCTAAGAAGATTATCTTCAACCCATTCAAACAGCTTATCATCATCAGGAAATGACTCAAGTAGGTTTGCTACATTTGTATTGTCGTCATGTAAATCTTGCTGAACCGCATTTTCATCGTAGTCGGATTCATCGATTTGTGTTTCGTTGAGACAGTTGAAGCGTTGATGACCCTCACCATCAGTCACGTCAACATTCTTGCGTTGCGCAAAACATAGTTGTTGGTAAAAGATGCTGTCCCTGTTGTTAACAAGGAGCTGCTCCAGTAAATTTTCATATTCGAATTTCGACGGCCAATTAGTTTGAGACATTGATGTGGTGTAGACGTCTTCTGCACACCGTAGAGTGCAGTTTGTACATCGATCCTGCTTATTAAAGTTACTTATCTCACTCTTTTCGCAAATGATTCTGGCAAATGTTTTATTCACGTCATCTTCATGCCACTTTAAGCAGTATTCGGTGCCGCTCCCGCACGAAGCAGGGGTCGGAACCTCTGTTGTTAGACATCCGCAAGTGTTAAGTATATGGTATTGCAGACATTCATTTCTGCATCCAGTGATAGTGTAGCTGTAGTTGTAGTAGTCGTTTTCTTGATGGCAGGTAGTGTACGGGGCAGGTAAGCGCTGTCGGAGTCCTGCGGACAGTGAAGCAGATGTGGTCACTCCTGGTTGTACATCAAACCCTGACTGCAGGGGGGTTGGTTGGGAATTCGCCTCGTGCACTTGGATGCGTATTCCTTCAGAGCCGCCGTACGATGTCGAGAAACTATAATCGCGTTCTACCGGGTGAGTATCGCTGAACAGCACGAAAGACAGCCCGCCTTGTGGACCAATGGTTCGAATTCTTGAGTAATTCTCCATTTTTTGCGACTGGAATGTGTAGCAGTTGAAAAAGTCAGTCTGTTGAACTTGTTTGAAATGTTCTTTTTCGCATAGTACTCCACCGAATGAACACCTAAGTATGAGATCTTGCCATCTGTAACCAATTAGATCTCTTATTTTAGGTTTAGTATTGGCGAAAATACTTCGTTTTGTCATGAAGTCTTGCCTTGTGATCTTATCTGTTGGGTCGTAAAGTTTTTGATACTGTGAAAAATCGTCCGTGTGGAATATCGTACGGATTTTGAGAAAATTAGATGCTTTTAGTTTCTCTACATCAAAGGCACTGTAACTGCAAACTGTGACGTCTGGAAATGACAAGTCCTTGTAACTTAGAGATGCGGTTTCCGTGTAGCCATATTCGAAATACTTCTTGATCATCAATCCCAGATGAAATGATAAACCAATCAGGGCAGATACCGTGATAACCGACCAGATTATCATCTTGTTTGACGATTTGCTATTTGATACGTGTGCCAGTCCATGCATGCTGGACTCGCTCATATATTCCTTTAGTGTTTCTTTCATTTTGACGATGCTGAATCGTGGCCTCCTATACCCAGAATATTTACACCAGCGCACGTACAAAACCTAAAGTAGCAAACTTGTCTTTTCTACGGACTGCGACGGAATAATATGTATACATTTAGCATAATCATTAGATTCACGCATTCAAAAGTCGCAATCACTCTCAAAATACATTTTGCTAATGCGACATAGTGTGTTTATTTACTGCTTAAAGTTGACGACAAGTAGAGCTTTTGCGGCAGAGAATAGGTGATTACCTTTGTGTCAAATATTGGAAGACTAAACATTTATACTGGTTAATGGATTTATTGTACTGTCAGTGTTCTGTCTCATTGTTTGACTTGCATTAACGTAGAGTTGTAACTTTCACTGTTCAAATGCTTTGGGAGACGATACACACAAAAGTATTGCATGAACAAATACAACTGTAATTAGTTTGGTTGCCATCACCATTTGTAACCGTGATCTAAGGTAAAGTGATAAATGAACTCAGCATTAAAACACGTACTGTCGATGATGAGCTATGTCTCTGTTTTATCAATTGTCATAATTGACAACAGTTTGGTAACCAGCGATGCAGGAAGTGACTGTGATCGCTAATAACAACATGCGCATTCAATTTTACACGTTTCCTCACATGAATAATTTCCGAAAGATTATTTGAAAAAAGGTCCCGTCAGTAGGAAACAAAATGTGTGTTATAAAGCGCGATAACATAATGTGATGGTATGGTGGATTGCAATACTTAAGTACAAGACATTCTCGCGGTTACACTATTGTGGCAGCACCAAACGGGCGATAAAAGCGGTGTACCAGAGGGTGAAATTCCTATCACTTTCAGACAATTGCGCATCAAAAGCACAGCGTGAAATTCTTTCGTTCTCCCCTTTGTTACAAAATGATAGGAATTTCACGGGCTGACTTCGAACCCAGATGATGTGTTTGTGATGGTATGAGGGTTAACATACTAGTGAGGACAAAGCAAAATTAAATAGAACATAATTTATTTCAAACTGACTGTTGCGTCCGTACTCCGTGGACTCGTCAAGTGCCGTTACAAATACCAGATCGTGAAAATTGTTTGTATTATATTTGTATTAATAGAACTTCAGTTGTATCATTATGCTTCTCAATATTCTTTTATTCTTTGATACTTCTTTTATTCTGTATCAATGTTATCAAATTGATTTGATTTTCATGATCTGCACGTGGGCGTTCAGACAATTTTCCCATTTGGTATTGTTATGAAATTCAGCAGATGTCTCAAGTTTTTTTCTCGAACACCTTGATAAGAGGTGCTTTGTTCACATGAACTTATTTAATCAACAATTGTGTTGAACGATAATGACATAGGATTAATATTTTGAGGATTCAAGGAAAGCTAGGATCATGGGTTCTAAATACATGGCTTTACAAATCATGGTGGTATTAGGATTTAAAATAAATAATTTGACCAGAAGTCAAACAGTCGGTGATGCAGAGACTGTGTATTCTTGGGTAACAGTGGATTTTACATGGGAATCTGAAGACGACAGAGAAGAGGCTATTGCCAATGGAGCATATGTTCCAGAAAATTGTATTGTGTCTGGAATGAAGGTAAAGGGTGCTGCATTAATTATGGAACTCTTTTCTGACTTAGCCAGGTGTTTAGAAGTAAAAGATCAAGATTTACAACAGATCACAAGTTCGGGTAAACCTTGAGCAAAAGTAAACAAATAAAACATTGATAATAAATTAGTGACAGACAGCATTATTATCCAGCAAGTGTCCTCAAAATAAAAATTATTAGGCATCTTTTTTTATATACGTGGGAAATTCACAGTAAGAAACTTATCCATTTATTATATCATTTGAAAAACTCTTTTTGCCAAAGGAGTACTTAATCGAAGGTTAGTTGCCTTATTTAATTTACTGCTTCCCTTTCAACATTTATTTGCAGAAATATAACGATGAGATATACATGACGGCACCGAGATTTCTACCAGGAGTTCCTTCCACATTGAATAAGGTTGTAACCATTGATGGAACACCAACGCTGCAACCATATCCCAGTTGGGAGATGCAGGAACCTGGTGAGAAACAGAGTAGGAAATGTGTGGAGCTATGTTAACCAAAAGGAACATTAAGTTTTACCTGCTGCTTAAATGCCTGATCATCGAACCATTGTAGTTATTCCTCTTTTCCTGGCAGTTAGGTATTATGAGGAAATTTGTATGTTTCTCAAGACTAGTATCGCTAGAGTACCGCAAAAACCCATTACATTCAATACAGCTTTAATAGGACTTAAAATTATGGTTTTGGCACAAACGTAAATTGCTGACTGTAGCAAGGCTGTGATGATTAGCGCCGTATTGTGCATATGTGGCGCTATTTCCTAGTGTCTAGTGTCCTAATGTAATAGAAACTAGACACTAGGAAATAGGGCAACCTCTGCAGAAAAATAGCGTTACCTAACTGTTGACTGTAAACAGTCAGCAACGAAGGATTTAGAGAGAGTTTTAAGGTCCAAACGGTCAAAATAAAGGGCAATGCCCAGTTGTAAGTCTACCACAGCGCAGCTGGGTTTTTACTCCATGTGGAACGATCAGCCAATCATCTCTGAAATCCAAAATTGGAGTGTCAGTTGTGCAATAATTGTTCGCGAGCCCAAGAAAAATTGTAACGCTAAAAGAAAGTAAATTCACTTGCAGACAATTGCGACGCAATGCAGTTTACACAAAGTATGGAAATAGATCCTAGAACAGGCTACATGTGGGTGATCGATACTGGAAGAAGAGAAACCTTAACACCAGAACCAGTGAACGCTTGTCCTGCAAAACTACGAATCTTTGACCTCAACACGAACCAGGTAAAATAAATTTATACCATATATGCTATCCAGATATCGTAGACACATGTATACAACAGATTTTTTTAAAATTAAACTTTAATATGGTAACGGAGAAGGAGTGAAGGTACCTAAACGAATAAATAAGACATATTTCATAAAATGATGTCGATTTTATCAGCAAGCACATTAAACTGTTGTTGTTTCGCACATATATTTCCTTCCAAGTCTGTAGCAAGTAAACTCTTCAAACTGACCCCTTTAAAACGGATTCTAGGTCATATATTCAGTTGTCTGTCAATTATCCCAAACTGGCCCCAGTGAAATTCATAGTTTTTAGTATGTATACATGTATGTATACATCAATTTAGACTTTAGAAGTTTACGAATTTCCGGAAGACGTAGTCAGTAGAGATGGAAATTACCTCAATGATATAGTGATTGACACAGCAGGAGGATTTGCGTACATAACGGATTCAGGTTTTGGCCCCACTGGCTTTTTTGGTGGAATTGTTGGTAAGAAATGAAAATATTTCTGCACTTCGAAGAATAACTAGTTGATTTTACAACACCACACAGTAAAGCACAATATCATTTTTTGTGTCCAAATTTATATAAATAATCCACCTTTTATTATAAAGTGTACAACAACAGCACAAAGACGTCGCACAGACTAGAGGATTACACCATGCTGCCTGAAGAAGGTGCAGATGAAATGGAAATTGGAGGAGAAATGTACACATTTAACTTCCCTGTGAATGGAATAGCGCTTTCACCAGACAAATCACTACTACATTACTCTGCAATAGGTATCTGTACATATTTCAGATCATGAAATTACTACGGGAAGTTTAGCGCCCCGCAACAATTGAATTTCATGCAGAGCTCATTCAATTGAATTGTTGCGGGGCGCTAAAGTTTTGATAGTAATTTATTGATCTGATGTCAATTTGACACCTCCTTTACCAGTGGCTATCAATGTAGCCATTTTGGAGATTTTGTTTTATTTCAGCTGGTTATAACTTGTATCAACTTCCAACTGAGCTAGTCCAGCAGCCAGATGTAGTGAATATTTCCTCATTTGTGCGACTTGTCGGTGGAAAGATTTCGCAAGGTGACGGTATGGTGATGGGAGTTAATAATCTGTATTACGGTGCTCTTGCTGGTGTCTTTGACAGCTCTGCTGTCTATTAGCCATATCAACTGGTAATTATATCTTCTTTTTTTTGCAACTTTTCACTATGAACGGGAATGGCCACTTTTCAGAACTAACAGTTGATGTAAGCATAGCAATAGAGGTTTTCTAAATTCATACTCTGTTTACTATGTCTAATTTACAGAATTAAATAGGATTGAAATTGGTTAATTTCAGTAATGATACCTGGATTCAGTCCATTAAAACGGATTCATTGAGAGTGGTTCAATCAATATGCATTGGTTGATTGTAATTACTAAACATAGTATATGTCTATCCTGTCTAATTAGATAAATTAGACAGTGTACGAATTTAGACAAACTTCCAGTGCATCAGAGGATGAAATGTCTATTTAAGGCTCTTCATTTTGAGAACCATGGACGCTTTTGTCTGAATCAAAGACACAGCATGGAATTCCATTGACGCAAAATGAAATCCATTTCAGGAGCTGCAGAAGAAACTGTTTCTTTCAAGTCTAAATGATTGTTAATATGCTTTTCAAGCACTGTTTTCATATTTTGATTAGGAAATGGAAGATCAGGATGCTGAATTATATGAAGTTGTCATGACCCAGTTTGTAGTACCATATCAGAACTTTACTAATCTTGAGTGGCCGGATGCATGGACAATAGATGACGAGGGCTGGTTGTATGTTATAGCCAGCAGAGCCAACAAGTTTATAGCTGGTACTATGGATTTCTCCGGAGAGTCTGGACCAAACTTTAACGTGATTAAGATCTTCGTGGATGATGATTCATACCTTAACTACGAATAAATATTTCATCAGATTTTCACGACAAGGTTGTTTTCTTTCGCACAATGGAAACCTGAAAACTGTAGTTGTGTAGTATTTCGATTTGCAGATGAGTGAATTGGGTATATGTTAACCTGACAATTGTTGTACATTTCCGTGGATTGGTGTAATATTAAAAACAAGAGACAAATGAATAACAGCAGGGCAGTCATTAACCTGAATCACATTTAAGTTTATGTCTTATTAACGCTTTTGTTTCAATAACATGAAAATTAAAGCAATTGAAGACACAGATAGGCGTAATAATCCAAGATCATTGGTATTTACTATGATAATCATTCGGATTTTGCTGAGACAGATACATGCAGAAAGCTTTGTCTACACAAAACAGCAATCCAAAAGTACTACAAAAAAGCAGTACTGTACTGTTGCTTAACTGATATATAATACGCCAAGGTTGTTCACATTACATCGCACACAGTAGTTGCAAATCTAGAAAACATTCTCACGTAACAATTACCAATATCAGGCAGAGATAGTGATCAGCTATTGACTGGTTTGCGAGACTTATTTTTATCCTGACTATCTCAATCAACACCCATCCGTTGGTTTACGTTTTAAAATTTGGTTATATTTCATTTATCATTCGGTTAGTCTCAACTAAAACAAAACGCTTTGTTTATTTACGTCATTGAATGGATGTCACCAAAAATAGGGGGTTCAAAGTTGTGAATGATATGATTATAATCAATTTAAGTACGAGTTTTCTTACTGTTAACATTATTCCCAGTGTTCTGTACTGAAATTTAGGATAATGTATATCTGTGAGTAGTACATAGAAAAACATCATACAAAAGAAGATTATTACTGTAATAATATACTTCACGATCTTAAACCCCTATCTCTTGTTAGATCCATGCAACAACGTAAATAAACAATGCATTTTATTTTAGTTGAGACTAGCCGATTGATTCATTTTAGTTGAATTGGTCAAGCCTTTTTTTCTGGAAGAGATTGACCTGAGGAATCCGATTGAACTGAACTATTGACAATCCAAAACAAAATTGACTTAGAGGATGAAACAATGGCGTATTGGAACAATGGCATATCAAAAGCGAAGCGTGAAATTCTTTTGTTTTCTTTTGTTCTCCAGGTTTTCAAATTGATAGGAATTAAAGGATCTGCTAGTCGGGTAGTCAAGAATACATTTAGAATATTTATAAACAACCAACATTCAGTGTAAACTGCTGTAGACAAAAGGATCGACAAATAATATTGCAAGTATTTGTATGTTTTGCTGGACGTCTTTCAAAAATTACTATTCAGGGCTTGATACTTCAACTTTCGAGTGCGTCATTTCAACACAAATGGACATTTTATAAATGTTAAACATTTATTATACACCGTTTTACATAATTACTGGCTTTCCCTCCGGGGAACCATATGGTTTGAAATGTCTCTTTGAATTAAATAACCACTAGCAATAAATAAGGAGTACATCTCCAGTTTACAAAATTGAATTTGACCAGGGGTAAAATTTTATGTTGTCATGTATCATTCCTGTCTTTATTCATCTTTGAGGGTGTTGGCTAAGCATAAAGGCTTTTCAAACTGTACCCCATTAGATGAAAGACCTGTAAAATTGACTAATACCATATGGTTTGATGGTCTGACGTTTTAAAGGAAAGAGGCTCTTTAAAATACATCAAAAGCCAGTTGCCAATAACGGCCTGTAATAAGTGAGAAGTTGATGACTAAATCATAGTTTAACCGACGTATTTAGGTTCCAAATTTACACAGTTATTTTCAAAGGTAGAATAAGTCACAAGAAGGTTTCTTCTATTCCTATTTACGTCTCTGTCTGTACGACTGTAGAGCTACCCAACTAAGAAGATTATAGAGTACAAGTGATGTGTGTTGTCCGCGTGTTTTAGGTCTGGGTTACTTACAAGAAGGATCATCATCAGGGGACCCGAGTTAGACATAATTGGACGGTGGAGCTCTAATTGACTTGATTCTTACTTTAAGGAAATTTTGGTGAAAAAAAAACCATTTGAATGACTCGCACCGCCTAATGATTGCTAATATTTTGCTCAAGGGTACCTTTAGAGAAGGAAAGACATCGGGGTTTGGGCAAAGGGTACAAATAAAGCAACGCTTTACTTATACCAAATAGGGGTACCATAAGGTTGGCTTTAATTCTGGGAACAATGTTGTGGCTTGTTGCTAGAGATGGGTTCAGGTCAGCCCGGGGGTTAGGCTTGGCGCCAGGCAGACTTTGTTCTGCCGCAAATATTTGTGCATGTTGCCTTCAAAGTCTTTTATAACGCTCTAATGGCATTATTCGAACCAATCACGCCTTGCCTCTTTTGGTCAATGATGTGATTTTGCTGCAAAGACTCCTTCTTGCTTTTTCACTTGGTAATTCGCTTTTACTGCACGCCGCTGTCTGTGCCTTGGAGAAGTTCTAGAAGACCCTTGTTCTTTGCCGAGGACATTTCACGCGATAGCAGTTCACCACAAAATTCGGTCATTACCTTCATTGAAGCACAATTAGGCATAATTGGTGACACCCCTTCTTCTCTTTCTACAACTAACGCGATTTGATGCTCCAAGTCCTTAATTTGAAGGCTTATTAGAGTGACGACGATCGATACACAAATTAATAGTAATTGCCTCTATAATTTGAAATGTCCTTTGAAATTATATGTTGGGACTTTATGACAGCATCAGAATAAGGAAGAGAACGAGGAAACTCTTTCATGACACGGTAGAATCTCGAACGAGTAAATCTGTGGAGAATTATTGCAACTAATTGAAAAGATCAGACAAATATTGACCTGATAGATGAAGATTATGTAATTGTAAAACAGTAAATATATTGGATGGGATATGCATACTAGTGTATGCTACATTTAACATTTGCAACTACATAAATATAAGAGATTTTTTCTTTCTTTCTTTCTTGTGTTTCGAATTTGTCAGGCTTTTGTTACTGTTACTGCCATTTTTCTCATAGTATTAGCTAAAGACGACTAGTTTCAGCCAGATTATTAATAAAGGTAACTTTTGGTTGGTACTATATAAATATAGATCCGTCTTAAAATAGCCTGTCTTTATTAACAGATCATGCAAAATAAGTAGGAAAATCTGTTCTGTCGGTGGTGTGTTTCTTAGCTAACATTCTGAAAATCGTATCCATAGAGTGGGTAATTTACGTAAATGAAGATTTCAAAAGAAACTGTTTAATATTTTTAAGTGGACGAAAAAAGTTAAACCGTTTCGCACCGTTACATTTACTGTTACTTATGTGAAACCTTTCTTGAAAGAACAGTACAAACGGAAGAACAGAACAAGACAAGGTGAAAATGATAAAAAGATTTCACTCATATACTGTTTCAACTTCTTACTAATTGTTATTACACAAGAAAGAAATCAATTGGATTTTTATTGTTTGCACTTGAGGCTTAAAGTTAAACAAAGTTCAAGCCAGTTCTTACGGTTCAGATCTTACTAACACTCAAGTCCTTCCACGAAACAATAATTGACCAAACAAAGTCCTGACAAAATGTTGATTCCTAATCCTTAAGTCACACTAAATAGCAGGCTGAAATTTCTTGGGTAAAGCATAATTTAATTTCCTCCCAATAGTGCAATTATTTTGAGACTAGCAGGTTCGGCCTATCTCTGCCACAGTTGATCATAGTAATCTAGTGACATGTGTCAGATCACTCGACTCCCTACAAAAGATAAAGACCTCTACCTATTTATCCATGCCCTAATCAGTCAAATTTGTGGTGCCCCAGCAAATCTCCTCCTTCTTACCTTTTAATTAAATTCAGCTGAGAGATGAGCAAGATTTTACATTGATGGATGATAGTCTTATACTTTTTGACAGCAGTCTGATGACACTAAGACTGCATGCCATTTCACCAACAATGTTCTACGGTTTTGCAGTGGGACAGATATTAATTTGTTCCTTCATATAGGATGGAGTAAGTCACTCTTGTATTTTAGCAGAAAACGTACTTTATTATTGTTATTTATAACTCTGAAATCAATTAGTTATAATCTAAACGTAACAGAGTTTTGAACCTCTGTTCTGAATCAATTGTATCAATGTTCTGCATGATTCCTATTAGTTTTAAAACAATACAATTCCGTCAATATTCAGAACGCCAAATGTCGACTCTTTACGTTTCCATTCCAGATTTGCCTGAGCTGAACTTGAATGTTCATGTTATTAAGTCAAGTTTAAGATTTTTAGTGTTATTATTATTTATTATTATTTTTCTTTATTATTTATTTATATGTACAAATCAAACATGGGGCTTTCTGTTACAGTTCCCTTGGTAAGTGGAAGATGACACCGTTTTGGATTAAAATTTGGCTTTGAATTGTTGTGTGTAGCTGACTCTTTTATGACCTTCATTACAGATTATGAAAATACTCTTGATTTGGGAGCTGTGGGAAACTAGAAAAGTAATGCAGTGCTACTGATGCACATGAGAGCACAGCGAGAAATTCTATTGTTCGTAAGTTAACATTATTTTCAGGATTTAATCTTGGAGTTACTTAGCTTTGATAGAAAATAGTTTTTAAATATTGCAAAAATTGTAAACTGTGATTTATTAAAAATATGTATAAAGTGGATGGACAAAATAGGAGATAATTCCTTTTTATCAATTAGCATCAGAATTAGTGTCACTCCTTAAATCAGGCATGAAATGTCAATTAGGAAATAAAGTAACCGTGAATGTTTCACCACTTTACATTTCAACAAAAATCGTTAAATATGGCACTAACTTAACTATCTGCTAAAAGCTTAACTATAGTAGTCGTTCTCTAGAATATGTATCAAGATAAAATCAAGATATTTTTCCGGCAGAGAACACAAATATAAGGCAGCAGTACATCAGTTGTTATAAATAAGGTTGAAATGTGCCACGACTGGATGCTAATTGCAACTGAAAGGAAAAGAAATGAAGTTGGCAAAAAGACGGGGAGATGGAGTGTTTTTATATGTATAAAGATAATGTCACCAAGGCACCTGACTCCTCCCACTAAATAGTACACCTTTATGTTATCAGCATGTCCCTTAATCAAATAAGCCTCGGGCTATGTAACTTGAACATTACGGACACAGCACTCGTCAACATAATCTTAATGCAGATTCACTGTTTCCTGTTTTCATGGTCATCTCGTCTTCACCCATATGGCACTGTTACTTAATTAGGATATTTTATCAGTACGAAAATATTTTTGTGTTCTACATTATGTGTACAGGAAGGATAGTCTTTGGCTTAAAAATATATTCTCATGATTTAGTCTTAACAAGTCTGTTAAGTTACATTTTTGATAGGCACTCCACCAAAATCTGGATATCTTAGCTAAATATGTCGTCATTATAATTCGCCTATTTCACCTAATAATGTAAATTTTAAAATAGGATTAAACTACTGGACATACGACAGCTGTTAGTTCCTTTCGGAATTTAAAGGCAAATATTTTTTGAAAAACTAGAAGTAAATTGATTTGTCATCATTTGACATTAACGTTGCAAAATTTACCGTATTGTTATGGTCAACTTTAGCTTAAATTCCATGCATTTGCACCCAGCAAATTTTCTAGCAAAAGAAGTATTCAAATAGAATGATTAGATTTGCACTTATTTGGCCTGGCCATTAGTTTCATTTCTTTAAAACCACTTGCTATTCAAGAATAATTTGTTGGATTATAATTAGCTTAATATATTCGTAGGAACTTCCCTTACTTTGTATGGTCAAGAGCAATAAGTCCAAGTATGATAGTCTATTCAATATTATATCAAGTGAAAATTTCCGCCATGATGAAGCCATTTTCCTGATGCTCATCATACCTTGTAGACCCCTACTGGGAAAAGGGGGATATGTTTTAATGTTTCTTTCCACCAAGAGCATTGAAGGAGCTTTAGGTAACCCTCTTTAACCCAACATAGCAGGAAGCATTCCTCGGCAGATAGTTGTACTTAATATCCAATAAGTTTATGCTACTTTAGCCTCATACTTCATTAGTGCTCACTTCCTTCTTTAAAACCAGAAGTCAATGTGCGTCTAAAGTAAATACTCTTAAAATGTTCTAGTATTTATGATTTAGAGAAGCTATTGAGATTCTGGGCATGTTTAGTGGCCTTAAGGCAGTCATTTCTCCATCAGCTTTAATCTGCTCCATTCTCTGCTGTGTAATCAATAAATTTAGCTACCCACTAACTATCATCAAGCCGTGCTTAATTTCATTATCAAAACCAACTGGTGCCTAAAAGCAACACATTTATCATGGCTGTGTAATTTGTGAAGGACCTTCCATTGACAAGACCATATGCCATTGGCCGCTTCTTGACAAAGACTCCACCTTCCTTATTAGGAGTTCTCTGGTGCGTCCAATAATGGCGGGTTTTCATATCGAGAAGAAGAGTGCCACCTTTCAAATACCTTCGCATCCCAATCCACGAGAACACTGGCACTTTGTTTGTCTTTGAGGACTAGTTTCTTTTTATAGTATAGTAATTATAGAAATTGTCTAGGTTTGTTCTGTAAGTTGTCTCAATCCAACGTATTGCTTCTTGCGCTTCGTAATTTATATTCAGCAAACTATCGCTTTTTCAGAACGTATTCAAACCGAGAAAAGACATTGTTTTAGTCTGTGTAAACTATGTCTGATATTCCGTCTGAATCTTCTGGACGAGCTGTCACCGCACACGGTATGTTCGCAGGCGAAGACACGATAAGAAACAGCAATAACACTTCTTCCGCTTACAGCCTCATACCGCGCAAAATGCACGCACAACAACAATCACTGTCCCCTGCAAGTGCAGCTGCAGGACAGAGTGACAGCAGTAGTACGGGAAGTCTGAGTCCACCTTCAAGAGATCATAGCCTCCACAACAGAACGTCTGGAATGGCCATGGTCTCCAAGCCGCAATCCGTACCAGCGGGTATGCACCAAGCTCCGCTGGCACCAGGCTCCCTCCTGCAAGGACCAACACCACGACACAGCATCGATGCCATCCTAGGGCTGCCCGAACGCACCCCACCAAAAGCAACATTGACGCAAAACAACAACAATATTCACGGCAGAACGAACCACTCCGGAATGATAGAACCTGGCTTCCCGGGTGCCAAAGATGTTCCCTGCAAGGCCAGCCGCCTGTCCGACCAAGAGTTCGCGAGGGATCGTGAAGTAGAGAGCGACCGCGATCACGACATCTTAGATACCTCAGGTGAGTTTACTAATTTATAAATAAGCGTCGAACAATATTTTCGTGACATTTACCACGATAGAGATCTACACGATAAAACAAATTAGACAATTGGAGGGTAACTAAACCACAAGTAAATACCAATTACCTCTTCAAAGTAGCGATACTGTATGGCACTAAATAACTCTTATTGTTCGCACTTGCATATTTTCTCATCAAGGACAATAATATTTCTTATTGTCCAATGTTTAAAATCTTATCTGAATATTTCTTTGGCTACTTGAATCTGTGTAATTTGAGTAGACACTTCAATATTTAATTTTTATGCTTTTTCTGGTAAAACCTGTACAAATATGTATAGATGCAAGGATATTTGTGGAGTAATTAAATAACTGGTGAAATTAATAAGAATCAAAACATGAGGACATACCATAACTTGATAGCAAGATCACGTTTATAAGTGGCCAAAGCTCCGTCGATGCTCCGAATCTAAATTCTAAAAATTATTAAGCAACTAAAACCGTTGAAAAACTGCGTGAACATGTGATCTATTGCGTAAAACCGGACAGATCCATTCAGATTTCGAATACGTCCGAAAAGATGAAATCTAGAGACGAAGGTTGCATTTCTTTGGAAGACAACAGTTCTAATACATCATTTAGCTTGAAATTAAAGTATATCAAAGTGCGAATTATACAAAAAGTGAAATATCAAAGCTTGAAATTAATCTGTAGAATAACAATTTTTTCCAATATTGATGTCTTCAGGGATGTTAAGAAACTTTTTGATTTGGTACGTGTGGAAAATTGTGACGGTAGAAGTACAAATCTGAATTATTGCGGTGCAATTCTATATATCCTAGAAGAAAATATTGTCTTGAAAAATATTTCACGTAGCATAACATAAATAAATCGGTTTTCTAGGAACTGCTTTTTGAAATAGAGGAAATATCCTTGTTTAAGCTTTTACAAAAATGTTGCGAAATGCGAAAATGTTCGTGATCCTAAATATTACCAAATTGAGCTGTTCGCTATATTACTGTTAAATGCTAAATATGTGACAAAAAGTTTGTCTTGTGATACTCACCCTTTAGCTTTAGCAGAAGTTAAGAATATAATTACGTAAGTATCTGAGCCAACGTACATTGTGGTGGAATTTATGTGAATATGATATAATTAATTCTTATTACTATTATTGCATGACTTCCCCGTCTTGGCCTGTGTAAAAATGGCCGTTGTGAGCAATAACGCAATATGAGACAATATAATGACCTGTATTCGTATTTATGACCAGTTGGAAAACACATTCCTTAATTTTAACTGTACAGCGATAAAATATGTTCAGCACAAAAAGTGCAAGGATCAATCCTATTTTACTGTCCAGGCATTTTTGTTTTTAATCGCGAGTTTTGGCTGTGGGTTAAACTACAATACATCATTAGCTCAAACGATTCTTGCCAACATTTGGGAGTTACAAGTGAAGTCAAAATAATTCTGAGTAAATACATTGCTACTGTAAATTAGCTCAGTAGACGTCAAGTACATACTTCTGCATTGTCCTACACAACACTTCTGAGAAAGACTTAAAAGCAATGAAGGTTCGAGCTGGCCTTACTCTTGTTGCATGCAGAGCCTGGGTTTTAATCATCCTCAGTAGTTACTAATGCCTATTGTGCACATTGCACATTGCAAGTGCAATCAATTAAATATTTGTTCTTGTCCAATTTTCCTTATTGCCTCTAATGGAGTTCGTTTAAAAGTTCCTGTCAACAATCATAGGTTTAATAGATTTAAAAGTCGCCCTAATGTCATATTTGGATAAAGAAAGGCCAGCCTTAAAGGCAATGTGATTTATAGATTAAGAAGAGCCATACCAATCAGAATAAAACCCTATAATACTCATGTGAAAGTGATGCATTGAAATAATGGCTGTTTGCGTGACTGAAAAGCTACAACTCAGGCACAGGGACATAAAACCCGAGTGATGTCCTATGATTTATACTGAGTTCTGCGCTACTCTCCTGAGTATTGGCATTTTATGGCACAACAAGCTTATGGCATTCGAGAAATTGCACTTCCTTTCCATTGAAATGTGTGAATTATCGTAATTTGTTTAATAATCTCAAATCTAGCATGCCAGGATATTAGTTGATTACTTTTGACTAATCCATTTTTGTTGTTGGTAGTTTAGTTGTTCGAAACTTTTAGCAGCCTTTTCGTTCTGTAAAGCCATTTTACGTTTCACTATTCTTTGACATACGTGTACAAACAAAAAGTTGGACAGAGAGTCATTGCTTTGTTTTTGGAAGGAAGTTAAGCAATTTTAGTTTTGGTTCTAATTTCCACATCTATGAATGTAATAAGTCGGAGACTGGTAAGGTTGAAGTTGATTAAACCAGCAGATGTTAAGAATGAAGTAGGAAATAAGACTTGGGCAACTGGAGAAATTGCCTGGAAGGAAATAACTTATGTCACTCCTAAGCAACTCAAAATGAACACATTTTCCTATAACTAACAATCCTAATTCTCCAATATAGGCTGGAAGCTACTCATTTCCCATGTGCATTGGTTTACATCTTTAATGCCATTATTATTGTAACAGCTCTTTAATTTTTCAAAACAAGCACAACATTAATGTTTCAATATGGCCTTCCAGGTAACAACAATGAGTAACATGAGAAAAGATTATGGTAAAGCTTATCTAGAAAAAATTATGTTCACTGCAAAATAGATCAAGGAAGGGACAAAAGGGCTTAGACGTTATTTTGGAATCTGTAGTTGTTGTTAATGAGGGATAACTGTTTTGAAGACAGGACAAGACCTGTATATTGCCTTCTTGGTACTATCTTATTGCCAATTTGTAATCCATGTGGGGTAGGTCTAGAGTTCATTGATCAGATTATTACATTCTCACATCTCACCAATACAGTGTCTGTTACAAATTCAATTATAGCACCTTTCCAATTCATTATGCATTTTGGAAAATATTTGCTTACACATGAGCCATTCAGTAGTCCACTCTGGGGATGTAACTAAATCCTTTGCTAATGAAGAGATCAGCAAAAACTACCTTCTTCAATTGTCATCTACTTTTGTTAAGAAGGCTGTTACATGGGGGGTTAAGGGACACTAAGATGATACTAATAAGCAACACTAATACTCCCAAGAAAGACCCACAGCAGTGTAACCAGAGCTAAATTAACCAAGTACTGATGTGAGGATTAAATATGCAGGGACAAAGAAGGGTGTTAAGGGTGGCCTTCTGCCTGAGTTGAGTCACTCTTTAGTAGATATTTAAAGAAGTAACAGAAGACAAGCACAGGGCTAGGCTAAGTGACGGCCACAGCTAATGCTTTCTGACTTGGGTAAGGTCCTTGTCAATTAGGACGCATTAAGTCTAGTTAGGCTAGGATTTTCTCTAAAAGGTTATTGAGTTTATAAGGAAAAAACTCTAAGATGGATTAAACCAGAAAGAAAGAAGCAAATAAATTACCTTTTTCAAAAATAAGTAAACATCCAATAGGAAACATGAATTATTGTGACAATATACCGTTCTTTTCAACAGAGAGTAACTTCCTTTGTCTGTATCTATCTGTACCCTTCAGATTCAATTACCATCAACAGTTGGAATTCTATTTTTTAGATTTGAAAATGTTGTAAGATGAAGTCATTCTTTGTGCCCGGTTTTGGGCATCAGAGCCCTTAGCCATATGCTGCAATATGCTGGAGCCCAATTGAACCCGTGTTGCTGAGCAACTTGAGCTAGAAACTCCATCAATATGCTTTCAGTTTATCTCAGTAGGGAGCTGCTCTTTTCCACCTCTCTTACAAAACAACCATTCCACTCCCATCAGTATACTTCTTTCTATAAAATAGTTAAATTACCACTTTTGCTGCAAAATGTCAATGGGGGACCACCTCGGTGACACAGTGGCAAAGAATAAGCATCATCAGACGTCATTATTTACTCAATGTGGCTTGATATTTTCTGCAATTTGTACTTGCTTAGAACTGAGCTCAAATTGCCAGAGAGTCAAACCGAAAAAGCACGTTCTCCCTCAGCTGTTTTGATAATGTGTCTGATAAGAAATAAAGACATAATTTCATAGGAGGTCACGAATAAATAAGGTCTTTAGAAGAACTTGAAACATCATTATTTCTGCCCTCACTGAATACATCAAGTAAATTTGTATGCGCTGTTTAGTTCTTTATTATCCTATTAAAGGATTATACTGACATGGAATTTTTTTTAAAAATTGCTTGAAAGTACTGAAGGCTAATATAAAATTCCTTAAATTACACAGGTTAAAGCAGTAAACAAAAATTGACCATGAAAAACTTGTGGAGTTGAAAACCTTATTCCTTTCTAGGACCCAGATCATGAAATTACTATCAATTTTGCAACGGCTCACAACAGTTGAATTTCATGCTAGGTTTTGAAGCGAAGAACATCTCAGCGTGGAACTCTATTCGCGTAATATTGATAGCAATTTCGTGATTTGACGGAAAAGACAATAAATGTATGACTTGTGCGATAATGCAGACGGCCAGGAATTTCACTGATGCTACACACAGATATGCTTAAAAATATATTTGTCTGTCTAACATGATTTTTATGAATTTAGGTGAACATGACAGAGATGACATGAAAGGGGGACACAGTAGTGATGAGGGAGATCTGGATGGAGGAATAGGGGATAAAGGAGACGACGATGATGGTGACTGTCCGAAGAAAAAACATCGCAGAAATCGTACAACATTCACCACATATCAGTTGCACGAACTGGAAAGGGCATTTGAAAAATCTCACTATCCTGACGTTTACAGCAGAGAGGAACTTGCTTTGAAGATCAATCTTCCTGAAGTTAGAGTACAGGTGAGAAATCAAGTCATCCTCACGGTAAAACCAAATAAATATGACATAATCACAGCGTAACAACATGCAATTCAATAAATTTAGTTGCCATTGTCTGCATTAAAATATAGAAAGCATATAATTTCAGTCTAAAGAAAATGCATTGCTAGTTGATAGACTGTACTGGCATATGCATGCGTTGGGACAAACAGACAGACACATACATACACCCGTACATACAATCTGAAGAAACCTTTATTCATAAGCGAAACAATTGTCGTGAAGTGGCTTTTTATTTCAAATAGATGGTAACGGGTCATCTTCACAATTCGTATTGGAATAACATGAGGGAATTGAATTGGTCCCGGATCATTCTGTTTTCAGCTTGAAAGCCCTTAAATTGACAAAGTAGCTTGCATCCTTGCCAGGGTGGCTCCGGTTGACTGATTTCAGTCACAAGCGGCTGCACACAAGGTACCTGGAT